>JBCEWE010000422.1:1883535-2168535 GCA_039877035.1 Silurus lanzhouensis | reverse complement strand
ATTTCTCTGTGGGATCAATAAAGTATTCGGATTCGGAACGTCCTTGTAATTGTATCTGAGCCCAAATCACTGTTTTCATTGTGGAATAGAAAAGCAGCTATTAAATCCACATGGATATATTTGTGCAGTTTGCGAGTTTTGACTAGTACGCTGTCTGACCGGCCAATCAAAGGACATGAAAATGTCAGTGTCACTGTATGCCTGCTAGATGGCGTCGATGTTGCCAACTGGAAATCTGATTGGTTACAGCAACAGTCTTCAAGCAACACACTTTTACACACTGCTGATTCTGGCAGTAGGGATAATAAGATCGGATACAAGTTGGCATTTGTATCACAATGCATCATTTTTAACATATTTGCATAAGTACAAAAAATGTATTTATGTATTATTATTAGTAGCTGTGCTACACGTTTATTATTTAAATAGTGACCAATTGTTTGAGAGCATTATTTTATATGTAGATTCATTTCTCGTCTCTAAAATGTTTCTCGAACGCGTTCCCTCAGCATCGCTGCAGCCACGTGAATATTACGTATCGAAACACTACGGAGACCGAGGCGTGTCCTGAGAGTCACGTAGAATTCAGATTAACATGGCAGAGGTAGAGCTGTACCTTGCTGCAGACAGAACAGTAAATGAACGTCTGGATTTATTGTAGCGGGTTTTTTTGCGCTACAAAGGCGTATTTGTGAAAGGACCATGCGTTAGAAATCAGAACGCACTTGCGAATTTATGATTTTCTGTCTGTCTGGACCAAAGAAATAAAAGCAAATGACCAGTAGCATATTGAATTGAATAGTATCGTTCTTTTTCCATTGCATAGTATCGCATTGAGTTGAACGGAACTCTGAGAACACTGCATCATCATATTGGTCATCGTAATAAGGCAGGGATGCGAAGATTGGTGAGGAAAAAAACAAAGACACAAAACATATAAAATCTTTTGACAATTATTTAATAGTTTTATTTCCTTTCTAGAAATGTCCTTCTGCAACATGCAAGTATACATGATACAAATGTCTCCTCGTGTCTCCTCCATTTATTTTCAGGATCCATCAGAATATTTACGCCTGTGAAAGATACATGACAGAACAGGGAACAGGGCCGACACACGAGTATCACAGGATGGAATACTTGGATGGAATCACTGTTATTCACCGATGTCTCACCGATGTCTCACCGAAGCATCGTAGGAGATGGTGCAACGTTGATATCAGTCCACTGAGTCACAGTTTCCTTCATTTCTGTGATTGTTTCCATGCAATATTTTATGGATGAGCAACACCATGATGTTATTGTGGACAAGAAACACAGATGTCAGAGAGGTTCCTTCACAGCAGAGTCCACCGGATTTACCGAGCTGTGATCCGTTCTGCGTCTATACAATACTGATAGTGATTGGGTTTGTACAGACTCTATAGATGCAACACTGAAGGTCTACATGGATCATGATCTCTGATTTACAGGATATCGTTTTACCAAAAGAGGAACGAATTTATATATATATATAAATTTATTCCAGAAAAAGTTAATGATGACTTTGCATTATATCCCATTTTTCTGAAAAAGGGATCAGTGTATCTGGAAAGTGTATGTGGAAGGAGGAGGAGAATTTATTCACAATAAATTCTGACAAAAGACATGATAGAACATCTGGGGTATAAAAGTATTATATATATATAAAAAAAAAATTACAAATAGAAAATGTACAACTTCAGTAATAAAAGCAAGCAAAAAATCTAGATAGATAGATAGATAGATAGATAGATAGATAGATAGATAGATAGATAGATAGACAGACAGACAGACAGACAGACAGACAGACAGACAGACGGCAGCTCAAAGGAACATATTCTCTCATCTATGCATCCTGATGAATGTAAATGAGGTAGATATGATGAGTGCTCGATCAGCATCGAGGCAGAAACAAAGTGAAATAAAAATAAATGAAGCATTTACACAGATTGATGGAATTAAAAAGAAATAGGGAAGCGATTGTTTTCCGTAATCCGTTTACGCGCAGGAGCGTCGTTCTTAACCCGAAATATTCCAAATACCAGGAAAATGTGCTTTGATCAGCTGCAAGATATTTATTATTAACATAATGAACGTATATACATTATATGGTCATTTCATTTCAAATTGAACTGAATAGAATTACCCATAATGCACTGTGGGCATACAATGTGTGTTCTATTGATACCCATTAGATTATGTTGATTGGCTTTTCTATCGAACAATAGCATCTCATACATTTTCCCTTTCAGATGATATACTTTGTTCCTCAAAAAAAAGCAAAACTAGAAATCAAATGTGCTTCTTTAGGTTTCCAATTCAATACCTTGTGTTATGATCACAAGGTGTGGGTTTGTGCTTTAAGAGAATGAATACAACGTACACACACACACCATGGACAAAAAGTTTGTGGACACCTGACCATAAAATACTTTTATAAACATCCCATTCCACATTTAGACGCCATTTGCTACTATAAAAACCGCCGCTGTTCTGGAAAGATTTGTGGAGATTTGTGCTCATTCAGCCACAAGGGCGTGCGTTCCTTAAGTCAAATACTGATGTAGGTGAAGTGAGGAGGCCTGGGGTGCAGGCAGAAAAAATTCCTCCTAAAGGTGTTTAACAGATCTGGAGATCTATCGCAGGAGATCTTCCACTCCATGAAGCTGTTTTTTTTTTTGTTTTTTTTTAAGCTGGGGGGAAAAAAAAACGTTAGTCTCCCACATCCAAAGACGTCCTTTTTCATCCAGTTTTGGGAAAAAAAAGAACCACAAATGGCTGGAAAAGTCAGGTGTCCCAGTACTTTTGTTCATAAAATGTAGATAGATAAAATGGGTATAGAATATGGTCTGGCAAATTATGAAATGTATAAAAAAATAAAAAAATAAATGAAATAACACAATTAGAAAAAAAATTTAAATATATACAGATCGTTTTCCTACTATGGAAACAATGAATTGCATAAATAATAACAATCAAATTTGAAATCTGTGACTATAAACAAAAGTATTAGAAATTGATAAAAAAAAAATGTAAAAAAAAAAAAAAAAAAGTAGGACATTTAAAATCAAAGGGCGCATTTACTTTCGCTCAATGTGAAGATCTGTCTGTCTCACTGCAAGACCGTAAGGTTACAGGAGTTGAGTTAATAATAATAAATAAAAAAAAGGTTCTGAAGAAAAGACCACATTCCCTGTTGTGTCGCTACACGCTTCAGGTAGGCAATAAAAACAGAGGAAAAAAAAAAAAAAAAACCCTGAAGAGCGACTGAACTTGTGCCAATTTGAAGAACCGCAGAAAAACCCCTTGAGTTACACTAAAGGGCGTTAAAGGTTCTCAGCTGGTCCATCAGGAGTTTTGGGTCCCGATCTAAAACTGAGATTTCAATTCAAGTATAAATGCTAAATGATGTAGCTACGATGTTTGTATGCATTGCACACACACACACACACACACACACACACACACACACGCAGATGATGACAAACATGTTCAACATTCTAATGATTGTGCAATAAAAGCTACATAAGCAGTGTGAGGTGTAACATATAGCCAGAGGTCATGTGTGTTTAACGTTCCTGTGCTTTGTGTCAGGATTTAGCCGAAAAACGCTGATTTATGTCTTTCAGATGAGGCGCTAATCGCACGATTAGCTAGCGAGAACTAGCGCTCTCGTTTCAGGATGTGCTCGATAGCATGTTACAGACGACGTCGTGTTTTCACGTGCGCTGTACGGAGAAAAGATTGTAGACACCCGAGTGGAAGATTGGTGCGTGAACATCCTTTTCCATATTTAGTTCTCATTTTGCGGTTATAAGAAGCTAAAGTCTTCTGGAAAGATGTTCAGGTAGGTTTTGTGGAGATTTGTGCTCAGAGATACGGATGTAGGGTGAGCGGAGGAGGCTTGGGGTTAGGCCACTATTTCATCCAAACACATCTTAAAAATTTCGTTTCTCCGATTTTGTGCTAACAATTTGGTGAAGAACCGCAAAAGTCAGGTGTCCCAATACTTTTGCCCATATAATGTACTGTATTGTGTGTATATGTAAATGTGTATGAAACCAGTCCACCATAGGATGAAGACCATTCTGTCCAGCACTGAACACTTCAGAGGGTGTGTCATTTTTTTTTTCCAGAACTACACCAAAAAAATCCACGTGGACGGATGACGTCTAGACGGATAAAAGGTCCAGCCGAGCTCAGGAGTCCAGCCGTCAGTCTCCTACTGCAAGAAAACACAGAAGACAAAAAGCTTTGATAGATCATGTTACAGGTTTCACCGTGGAATTCACTGGCACGACATCAAGAAATTGACATTTACATATAACTTCGACAGCACTTTGTTGCACGATAGGGATGGAACTGAATGAAGATGTCTTTTTTTTTTGGAATGAAGAGATAATTATGGAAAATAGCAGCGTGTGCGGTTATACTAAAGCCTGGGGCTTCAAAACGATGTCGGATCTCATCTATTCCAGACATTCTGTAGATAAACACTCATTTTTAAACATTCCACATTTAGTCTCCATTTACTGTTGACATGATCTCCAATCTTCTGGGAAGACGTTCTGCAAGATTTTGTGGAGATTTTGCTCATTCAGCCGGTACTGATATGGCTAAAGTGAGGTGAGGAGGCCTGGGGTTCAGTCAGCGTTCCAATTTATTGAATAGGGTTGAGTTCAGAGCTCTATACCAGAAGATCTTCAAAACAAACTCATGTAAAGCACAGCTTCATGGAGTCTTCATGGTCCCCTAGCTTTTACCCATAGTAGAAAAGGTGCTTGTTGTGAAATCGGGAAAATCTCGTCTTCCTTTCCACGTTCATCTGATTAGAAGTTAAACGTTACTCTAGCAGGAACCCTGATTAGGCCACGCCCATTCTGAGCACAGATACACAAAATGGCTTGAATCCACAGTGCCTTCTAAAAATCATTATTTAAGCTCCCAATCCCAGGCCTGCAACTAAATGAATCGACTTCAGACCAGCAAGTCGACATCGGCTTTCCAGCCCGGAACAATCCCAAGCTGACCCCTGATTGCGTAACTGCCAGGAAACCGAGCCAAGACTCAATCCATATGTGCCTGGCGCTCCTTAGAAAACGCCGAACGGTTTCGCTAATGTCCCGCTCCCAGCTATTTTCCCATGCGTTCCTCACATTTGAGGACAGAGAACCTTTTGGTACTTTTTTTAAACCTCCATTTTTTTTTGCACTCTGTCTTTCCAACCAAAAGCACATCTCCTCATGCTCCTGAAACTTAATTAGCTGCGGTTGTTTGCACAGTAACATTAATCTTGATCTGGAGCAACTTACGAACGAGGTAACCAGGGACTTCTCTAACTACGTATACAATCAAATAGGAGAAACATCATGCATTAAACAAGAGTAGAATTGAAGTCCAAACCAAGCGATTTCAAGACTTTTAAAGTACAGATGTTATTTCCGAGCCAAGGATAAAGTGTGTGACGGTATAGAACGTGAGCACAATGCTAAACTAGACGCCATAAGCTTCTCCTAGTTAGCTTGCTAGCATTGACTCTCCTAGTTAGCTTGCTAGCATTGACTCTCCTAGTTAGCTTTCTAGCATTGCTTAACTTCTCGTGATCAGAATATTTTTTTTGCAAAACAACATCCACATCGTTCTGCTTGTTTTTCTTTCTGGATCCAAAGCAAGGGAGGAAATGTTTCCTCCAAAAAAATACCTCAAGGGGCACCTCAGATATAAATCAGCGAGTGCCGCTTTGACGTTTGCACATTAATCTCTGATGTAGAGCCGAGGCAGCTGTAAATGCTCCTCGGTTTAACCGATGAAGATCCTGGAGGTCATCGGCATTTCTGAAATTGACTACGGGGTGAAGATCGGCGCGTTTTTGCGCTGCACTAACACGCCTGAAGATTAAAGGAAGCTAAGATAGTAAAGAAACTAACTATATGCTATGATGATGCACACGTTCTATAGTATCTGGGACGAAAGTTCTGGGAAATCTAAACAGCTCTTTAGCAGGAGATCGCAGGAGATCTTCCGCTCCAAACCATATCTTCAGGGAGCCGGCTTTCAGTTTTGGGTCTCACAGTCTCATTTTATAGACTTGCGAGCCTCTAACTTTGTGGTAAAGTTTAGGAGGAGAACCACATGTGTGACGTATCAAATATACATGAAGTGTATCTAACTTTTTTTTGAACGTTACAGGATTATACCATCTTTTATTTGCTGCTGTTCCTGCTGTGCTGTGGGTAGTGGTGCTGCTGATGCTGCTGCTGCTGCTGAGCTGCTTGCATCTGGTTGTTGTGATGACGCCATGGGCTCTGAACCGCACCCCCTCTGATGGCATGACCCGGAGACCCAGAGGCTGCTGGGTGATGATGTCCTGATGACGCATGGTGTCCGGCGCGAATCGGCTTGGCTACAAGACATACAGGGAAGGTTGTTGAGTAAACACTTAGGAAAGTACTTATAGTTAACAATGTATAAATGTGAATATGGTGCCCCCTTGTGGCTACAATACATAACGCAAACAACTAAATATCATAGTAAGGTTCAGTGACTGACTAGACACTGACCAATCTGTGCTGTGTGGCTCCTCCTGGCCTGGTTTTTGGCCCTGACCGCCTCTTTGATTCTCTCCACCTCCTGCTGGTAGCGCCTGCGGTCTCTCATGGCGTTCTCCTTCGCCTCCCTTAACGCCGTCTCAAGGGATTTCACTCGCTCGGCCGTGGCTCGAAGACGCTTCTCCAGCTTGGGCAGCTCGCACCGTAGCTCCGCATTGTCACGCACCAACTTGAGGAACATTGAAGAAGAAGTGAGAAGATTTTTTTTGCTCAGCCTCCTGGACAGCACATATGTACGTCTGAGAATGTTATGACGGTTGAAAGAAATAGTATAATATGAACCTGTTTGTGGACTTTGGTGAGCTGTTCTAGATTGTTCTCCAGGAAAATGATCTTCTGCTTCAGGGCCAGGCTGCTTCCTGCCTCGTCCGAGTCCAACTCGACATTCTAAGAGAAAAACAGTGGATCAGTGGATCTAGCACTGAAAAACGCTTTGTAGATGTTCTTCAATGTTGAAAGTGTTATGACGAATTCTTCACATTATTTCTTGATAAGACCAATTAATTCATGGCATTCTGCTTCCTGAAAAGTGCACAATGGCACTAATGGTGAATTTATATTCAGGGAAATACTCCAGAAATAACAAATCTCATGCTCAGACGCCTGGAGCTCCATGATAATTTCTGCTGAGATTGCAAAAAAAAAAAAAAAGGCAAGGGCACATCTGCAAGAGCGCTGATTCATATCAGCCGGATGACGCAATGACTCTTTTACTTTACATTTCACTCAGAGCTTCGAGTTGCACCATTTCCTGGGTCTTGCTGTTCGAGCATGTACATCAGTCATCAGCACATCTGGAAGACAAGTCAGCTTTAAGAGCCCCCAAATCCTCAAATATTTCACAACATTTACCATCCTGACACGTGCGTTGAGATCGTCGATGAAGAGTTTGCGCAGATCGTGAAGAGTTTGGAGCTCTTTCATCTGGGAAATGAAAGCAGCCGAAAACAATGGTGAAACGTTTGAAATATTCGCAGGATTTCATTTTTGAAACAAATAAAAATTTCAATTCTGATTTGAACCTACCACAGTTTCTTCAAGTCCCTTCAGGTCCTCCTTGGCCTGCTCCCGTTTCTCATTTAATAGACTAAATCACAAAGACAATAAAAATACTCTACCGATTAATAAATCAACACAAGAACCGCTCAAAAACTTGTATGTTTAAAGATAAAATTTAACAGTTAATTCCCAGTAAACATTTCAAGCACACTCACTGAGAAGAAAAAACAAACGAATACCAACCATCAACAGAATACTTACATTAGTTTCTGTAGCATCTGGTCCTTCTTCTGTTCATCCTCTTGTAGCTTGTTGTAGTCAGATATGAGCTTTTTCTGCTCCAGCTGGAGAGACTGGTTTATACTGGGGAAGAGGAAACATGGTAAAGAGGTTGGTGATTTAATTCTCACACACAATAATAATGTCATTCAATTGCGCTCCTGAGATTCAAACTCAAAATCGTGTCATTTTATATCTGTACATTTTGTTGGAAAAAAAAAAAGAACAGGCTGAGGAAAACATTGTGAGGGTGGGGGTAGGGGTAGGGGTTAGGGCTCAACATGAGATTCAAACTCATCATTTCATTTAATATCTGTACATTATTTCATTTATTTATTCATATTCATTAAATCTTTACAAATATTTTGAATTAAGAAATGGGTAAAACAGTGTCAGGGGTAGGGGTTAGGGGTAGGGGTTAGGAGTAGGGGTTAGGAGTAGGGGTAAAGTGTAGGGGTTAGGAGTAGGGGTTAGGCGTAGAGGTTATGGGTAGGGGTTATGGGTAGGGGTTATGGGTAGGGGTTAGGCGTAGAGGTTATGGGTAGGGGTTAGGAGTATGGGTTAGGGGTAGGGGTTAGGAGTAGGAGTTAGAAGTAGGGGTTAGGAGTAGGGGTTAGGATAAAGGCCCAAACCATCATGAGATTCAAACTTGTCATATTTAAAAGCTACATGTTTGGATTTTTTTAATGAGGGAATTGAAAACAAAGGCTGAGGAAAACAGTATTAGGAGTAGGGCTGTGGGTGGGGTTAGAAATAGGGTTAGGGGTATAAGTAAGGTTAGGTCTTAGGGTTAGTATAGGGTTAGGGGTAGCAGTAAAGTTAGGGCTTAGGGTTAGTATAGGGTTAGGGGTTAGGGGTAGTAGTAAGGTTAGGGGTTAGGGTTCTTGTTGGGGTAGGGTTAGTATAGGGGTTATGGGTAGTGTTGGGGTAGGGTTAGTATAGGGTTAGGGGTAGTAGTAAGGTTAGGGGTTAGGGTTAGTATAGGGTTAGGGGTAGTGTTAGGGTTAGTGTTGGGGTAGGGTTAGTATAGGGTAAGTGTTGGGGTAGGGTTAGTGTTTGGGTAGGGTTAGTATAGGGTTAGGGGTAGTAGAAAGGTTAGGGGTTAGGGTTACTACAGGGTTAGGGGTTAGGAATAGTTTTGGGGTAATGTTAGTATAGGGTTAGGGTTCGTGTCAGGGTAGGGTTAGTATAGGGTAAGGGGTAGTAGTATGGTTAGGGGTTAAGGGTAGTGTTAGGGTAGGGTTAGTATAAGGTAAGGGGTAGTAGTAAGGTTAGAGGTTAGGGGTAGTGTATTGGGGTAGGGTTAGTATAGGGTTATGGGTTAGGGTTAGTATAGGGTTATGGGTTAGTATATGGTTAGGAGGGGTGTTGGGGTAGGGTTAGTGTGGGGGTAGGGTTACTATAGGGTTAGGGGTAGTAGAAAGGTTAGGGGTTAGGGTTACTACAGGGTTAGGGGTTAGTGGTAAGGTTAGGGGTTAGGATTAGTTTTGGGGTAATGTTAATATAGGGTTAGGGGTAGTGTTAGGGTAGGGTAAGGGGTAGTAGTAAGGTTAGGGGTTAGGGGTTTGTGTTGGGGTAGGGTAGTATAGGGGTTAGGGTATTAGTAAGATTAGGCATTAGGGTTAGTATAGGGTTAGGGGTAGTAGTTTTTGGGGTAGGGTTAGTATAGGGTTAGGGTTTGTGTCGGGGTAGGGTTAATATTGGATTAGGGGTAGTGTTAGGGTAGGGTTAGTATAGGGTAAGGGGTAGTAGTAAGGTTAGGGGTTAGGGTTTGTGTTGTGTTGGGGTAGGGTTAGTATAGGAGTTAGAGGTAGTGTTAGGGTAGGGTTAGTATAGGGTTACGGGTAGTAGAAAGGTTAGGGGTTAGGGTTACTACAGGGTTAGGGGTTAGGATTAGTTTTGGGGTATTGTTAGTATAGGGTTAGGGTTCATGTCAGGGTAGGGTTAGGGTAGGTTTAGTATAGGGTAAGGGGTAGTAGTAAGGTTAGGCATTAGGGTTAGTATAGGGTTAGGGGTAGTAGTAAGGTTAGGGGTTAGGGTTAGTTTTGGGGTAGGGGTTAGTAGTAAGGTTAGGGTTAGTTTTGTGGTAGGGGTAGTGTTGGGGTAGGTTTAGTAGTAAGGTTAGGGGTTAGAGTTAGTATAGGGATAGTAGTAAGGTTAGGGGTTAGTGTTGGGGTTGTGTTAGTAAAGGGTTAGGGGAAGTAAGGTTAGGGGTTAGTGTTGGGGTAGGGTTATTATAGGTTAGTAGTAAGGTTAGAATTAGTGTTGGGGTAAGGTTAGTGGTTAGTGATGGGGTAGTGTTAGTATAGGGTTCAGGTAGTAGTAAGGTTAGGGGTTAGGGTTAGTGTTGGGGTAGTGTTAGTATAGGGTTGGGGTAGTAGTAAGGTTAGGGGTTAGGGTTAGTGTTGGGGTAGTAATAAGGTTAGGGGTTAGGGTTAGTGTTGGGGTAGGGTTAGTATAGGGTTGGGGTAGTAGTAAGTTTAGGGGTTAGGGTTAGTGTTGGGATAGTGTTAGTATAGGGTTGGAGTAGTAGTAAGGTTAGGGGTTAGGGTTCTTGTTGGGGTAGGGTTAGTATAGGGGTTATGGGTAGTGTTGGGGTAGGGTTAGTATAGGGTTAGTGGTAGTAGTAAGGTTAGGGGTTAGGGTTAGTATAGGGTTAGGGGTAGTGTTAGGGTTAGTGTTGGGGTAGGGTTAGTATAGGGTAAGTGTTGGGGTAGGGTTAGTGTTTGGGTAGGGTTAGTATAGGGTTAGGGGTAGTAGAAAGGTTAGGGGTTAGGGTTACTACAGGGTTAGGGGTTAGGAATAGTTTTGGGGTAATGTTAGTATAGGGTTAGGGTTCGTGTCAGGGTAGGGTTAGTATAGGGTAAGGGGTAGTAGTATGGTTAGGGGTTAAGGGTAGTGTTAGGGTAGGGTTAGTATAAGGTAAGGGGTAGTAGTAAGGTTAGAGGTTAGGGGTAGTGTATTGGGGTAGGGTTAGTATAGGGTTAGTATAGGGTTATGGGTTAGTATATGGTTAGGAGGGGTGTTGGGGTAGGGTTAGTGTGGGGGTAGGGTTACTATAGGGTTAGGGGTAGTAGAAAGGTTAGGGGTTAGGGTTACTACAGGGTTAGGGGTTAGTGGTAAGGTTAGGGGTTAGGATTAGTTTTGGGGTAATGTTAATATAGGGTTAGGGGTAGTGTTAGGGTAGGGTAAGGGGTAGTAGTAAGGTTAGGGGTTAGGGGTTTGTGTTGGGGTAGGGTAGTATAGGGGTTAGGGTATTAGTAAGATTAGGCATTAGGGTTAGTATAGGGTTAGGGGTAGTAGTTTTTGGGGTAGGGTTAGTATAGGGTTAGGGTTTGTGTCGGGGTAGGGTTAATATTGGATTAGGGGTAGTGTTAGGGAAGGGTTAGTATAGGGTAAGGGGTAGTAGTAAGGTTAGGGGTTAGGGTTTGTGTTTGTGTTGGGGTAGGGTTAGTATAGGAGTTAGAGGTAGTGTTAGGGTAGGGTTAGTATAGGGTTACGGGTAGTAGAAAGGTTAGGGGTTAGGGTTACTACAGGGTTAGGGGTTAGGATTAGTTTTGGGGTATTGTTAGTATAGGGTTAGGGTTCATGTCAGGGTAGGGTTAGCGTAGGTTTAGTATAGGGTAAGGGGTAGTAGTAAGGTTAGGCATTAGGGTTAGTATAGGGTTAGGGGTAGTAGTAAGGTTAGGGGTTAGGGTTAGTTTTGGGGTAGGGGTTAGTAGTAAGGTTAGGGTTAGTTTTGTGGTAGGGGTAGTGTTGGGGTAGGTTTAGTAGTAAGGTTAGGGGTTAGAGTTAGTATAGGGATAGTAGTAAGGTTAGGGGTTAGGGTTAGTGTTGGGGTTGTGTTAGTAAAGGGTTAGGGGAAGTAAGGTTAGGGGTTAGTGTTGGGGTAGGGTTATTATAGGTTAGTAGTAAGGTTAGAATTAGTGTTGGGGTAAGGTTAGTGGTTAGTGATGGGGTAGTGTTAGTATAGGGTTCAGGTAGTAGTAAGGTTAGGGGTTAGGGTTAGTGTTGGGGTAGTGTTAGTATAGGGTTGGGGTAGTAGTAAGGTTAGGGGTTAGGGTTAGTGTTGGGGTAGTAATAAGGTTAGGGGTTAGGGTTAGTGTTGGGGTAGGGTTAGTATAGGGTTGGGGTAGTAGTAAGTTTAGGGGTTAGGGTTAGTGTTGGGATAGTGTTAGTATAGGGTTGGAGTAGTAGTAAGGTTAGGGGTTAGGGTTAGTGTTGGGGTAGGGTTAGTATATGGTTGGGGTAGTAGTAAGGTTAGGGGTTAGGGTTAGTGTTGGGGTAGTTTTAGTATAGGGTTGGGGTAGTAGTAATGTTAGGGGTTAGGGTTGATGTTGGGGTAGTAGTAAGTTTAGGGGTTAGGGTAAGTCTTGGGGTAGTAGTAAGGTTAGGGGTTAGGGTTAGTGTTGGGGTAGGGTTAGTATAGGGTTGGGGGAAGTAGTAAGGTTAGGGTTAGTGTTGGGGTAGTGTTAGTATAGGGTTGGGGTATTAGTAAGGTTAGGGGTTAGGGTTAGTGTTTGGGTAGGGTTAGTATAGAAGTAAGGCTGGGATAGGGGTTTGTTTTAGGGTTACTGTTAGGGGTAGGAGGAGGGTAGGGGTTTAGGATTAAGTTTGGGGTAGGGTTAGGGGTAAGAGTCAGATGGCATACACCACTACATTACTACTGCTAGCCATGTTAGTTATGTTGGGGGTAGGGGTATAAAGTTTGGGGTAATTAGGAAGTTAGGAGGGATAAAGTAGGGTTAGGAGTAGGATGGATTCTACTACTCAACTACTTTTTGTTAGCCATGTTAGATATGTCGTAAGTTAGTCATTTTCTTTTTTAGCTCTTAACTCTCTCAGCTTGTCCAAGATCTTCTGCTTCTCATCAATCTCATCTCGCAGGCGTGAGAGCTGCTTCTGATGGGCCTCGCTGTGACCTTCCATCTGCTCCTGTAGCGCCTTCTACATGCAAAAATTTCAAATAATCATCATTTTTTTGGTAATAATAATAATTTTTTTAAATAGCAAAAATCAAGAAAACTTTTGGATCCTGGGAACAGATGTGTCCAAACGTCTAACTTGTAATTTAAATACAGTAAATGCACTCTATAACCTTTACATGTTCATGTAAATAGAGTGGCGCTGGTGGCAGAGAGCACATTCTTCTATACCTTCATCTCTTCGGCATCCTTCATCTTGTTCATGTGTTCCATCTCCTTGTCCATCACGGACACCTCGTGCATCTTTTCTAGATCAGCAACGATGCAATGAACACGTTATTACTTACGAATAAATATATATCAAATATTCTTTTTTTTTTTTTTCTTTCCAATGTTATGTTGCTCCTAATACCACAATCAACAGAATTCTAGAAATGTCTGTACATTTTGTGCAACATCACTTGAAAATGAGCTCAGGTGCCTCCCAGTTTTTTTTTACCATTCCTGAGAGGTTTCTACACCTTGACTGGAGTCTACTTGTGGAAAGGTTTATTGGTTGGACATGATTTGGAGAGGCACACCCCTGTATATTAAGGGCCCTCACAGCCTACAACGCATATCAAAGCAAAAACCAAGCTATGAGGTCAAAGGAACTGTCTGCAGAACTTAAAGACAGCTCTGGAGATGGATTCAAATAAAGGCTGCCAGACTGAAGATTGCCAAGACCACTGTGGCCTCCATAATTGTGTGTGGCACAACCAGGACTCTTGTAAGAGCTGGTTACCCGGGCAAACTGAGCAATCATGGGGAGAAGTGCTTTAGTAAGAGATCCTGGGTAAAGATGGGACAAAGGACAACCAACACTGCAGCTTTCTACCAATCTGTGCTTTACTGCAGGGTGGCTGATAAACTCTGGAAGAAAAAATTGTGTAGTGAATACGTTAGTACAAGACAAACCCTGAGCGTGGAGTCTGGCCAGCTCCTCCATCAGCGAGTCCTGGCTCTCCTCCAGCTGCCTCTTCTTTTGTTCCATGTTCTGCATGTAGTCGCTCAGGGATCTGATCTTGGCCTGGAGCTGGAGCAGTTAGACACAGACGCACTCATGCACTCAGTAATGACTGAGACTTTATGGATATTTTTAAAAGCACATAAAAATAGATCAACATGTCGAACTGTACTCTCTGGACACATGGGCTTTATAGGTGCTTTTTCCAAGACATTGATTTTAAAATACATATCTTAAACATACTATCGTTTTTTGTGACAAAAAGAGGCCTGATTTTGCTTAGCTGCAGTGCTTCGTTTATATATCTCAATGCCTTCCGTGATGTTCCTACTACATTTTACAATTTAGTAACAACTACAATCCATTCTGTGGCAACGCAATACTCCTGGGACATGGGATCACCTGTTTATACCACTAGACAGCGCTGCTGAGTGACTATGATGGCATTTACTCAGGGGTTTCCCTGCATTGCATAAGTGGTGCTTAAAATGCTTTAATTTTCCAATCACAATCGCTTATTTTTCAGTCCCGCCGTTTTCGCACCAGTCGTGCGACACGTGCTATTACATTTCTAGGGATTCGAACTGCCCTTTTTCGATCACATGACCAGAAATGGTGGTTTCCCACAGAAAATGAAGGGGGCCGAAAACCCGGGTGTCGCAGCTCGGCCTTCGGGCATCCAACATGCACGTACGACATATTCACTCGTTGCTGGTACGGAGTTGGTCATGGCCATATGCCCCCACGAACCTGAGACCCGCTCGGAATTCTGGGAAATCTGCGCAATTCCGGCCCCCATAGAGAATGAATGGGGAGTTTGACACTTATTTGTTGTGTGCCACATTGAACCACTCGGTACGGTCAAGAGAATCGTTGGTGGAGTGCCAAAACACGTTACGTGAACCTACGAATACACGGAATTGCAAAAAGGAAGGGGAATCGAATGTTGGGTGAATTACTGATATCACGTGACGTCATTTGCCCCAGCCCCTTTAGAAAACCATTGCAAACATGGGCGTGTGACATATCAAAACGATCGTCTCGCCGAGGAGAATCATGTCGCAGAAATCATAATGGCGATGAATTTTGCACTGTCAAGAACCTCTGACATTTTCTTTAGGGAATGTAACATTTTAGAATTTATATTCATATTGCGTTTTTTCTAGATTGCTCAACTTTTTGCGATAACTAGATTTTTGAACCACAAACGAATCCTGACTGACCTGTGAGATGAGGAGCTGGCAGGACGCGAGCTCTTTCTCGTTGGCCTGAATCTTACGTGTTGTTTCCACTTGAGCTCCTTCCAGTTGTTTGCTGCGGTTCACCAGGGACTTTACCTCCGATTTCATTTTGCTGATGAAGAGGCGTGCCATGGTAAACTCCTCTTCCATCCCTCCAGGGCCTTCTGCTGTCTGCCGAAAGGCAAAAGAAAGCAGATAGCAATACAATAATTCCTTTTTTAAATTAATTAACCTTCTTTAATGTAATATTTGAAACTCAAAAAATAAAGATATGCTTTACATGAGTTGGAGTGGAAGATCTCCAGCTATAGAGCTCTGATCTCAACCCTATTGGGCTGCACCCCAGACCTCCTCACATCACTGATATGGCATCTTACCGTCTTGAGCTCGCTGGTGCCGATGACGCTGCCGATCTCCGCGAGCTCTCGCAGCAGCATGCTGAGGATCTCCGCAGATCTCTTTTTGTGGTGTCCACTCACGTCCTGCAGCATGGCCAGATCCCTTTCCAAGGTGCACAGGATTGTCTGTAACAAGAACAAACATATCTGTTGTCACAGATTGCCAACACCTGCAGCACCATATCACTGTTAATAAAATCACAACGTCTCCATCCATACACTAATACAATTATCTGACGAATACAGTAATCTCCTACTTCTTCTCTCCATCGTGACCTTGCTCTCACTGTCGTACTCACGCTCTTCTGCGTTAACTCGTCGTTGAGCTGGGCGTTGCTCCGTCCTTTCTCCTCCAGCTCGTGGCTCTTCTGGTCGTAGTTGACGGCGAGTTCCTCCAGCGCTTGCAGCACCTCCTTGACCTCCTCTTTGGCGGCCTCGTGCTCACGCTGCAGACGTATCAGGTCGTTCTGGAGCTTCTCGCAGTCGTGCCGCGTCGACGCTAAAAGCTGCGGGGATGCAGGTGATGCAGAGAGACGTTAGAATTCATTCAGGGTGAAAATGGATAAAGGGGCTTGTCATGGACGTTACAGCACAGTGGGAATACGTTCTTTGCATATCCTAGTGATGTTAAGAAGCTGGGGTCAGCTATTAAACAGTGCCCGCTGGAGCACAGAACATTAAGGTGCCCTTGGTCAAGGGCACAAATATGGCAACTTGGCAATCCTGGTGCTTGACCCCCCGACTTTCTGATTGGTAACCCAAAGGCCTTAAACACTAAGCTACCATTTCCTGGGTCATGGACTCCCAGCAGAATTGTCTTCACTTATTTGATTCACATTTGTAATATATCAGCGGTGTACAACAATTTCCAGAATATGAAATGTACCACTGGACAAACAGAGCACCACAGAGCCATCTCTAAAAACGAGACGTCCCACTGGACAAAACAGAGGGAGGCCTGCAGGAACATTAACAGAGCTGCAGAAATTTCTGATGATCAGTTCCAAAAGATATTATTATCCCATACCACTGGTGAAGCATGGTGGTGGTTGAGTTGCTAAAGGGGCCTATCCGTGGCAGCTTAGTAGTATTTGAACTCACAACCTTCTGAATAAATGTCTAACATCTTAAAACTGAGCTACCGCTTCCTTTTTTTGACCACCAAGACAGATGTGCTCCTCTGACGGACTTTTACCCAAAAACACTGGACTGGTGTAAAAACATTTATTCACCACTGAACAGCTCAGGATCATTTGATGGAGTGATCAGGGCGTGCAGAATCTTTGTTTTTGGGTAAAAGGTGAAACATTTTAGCAAATATGAGAATTGCATGAAAGGGTTATTAAAAAATATATAGATTTATTTTAATATCCATGTTATGGCCATCATGCTTTTGAAAACGTGGGCAGAAGCCAGATGGTGGATGATATAGAGCTGTTTCCATGGCAACATGATTCCCATAGATGTTCCTTATGTGTCTAACATGGATTTAAGACTCTTATTGAATCTCATAGAAACTGTTTAGCAGGATATTGATGATAATGATAATGATTATGATGATAATGATTATGAAATCTAGGTTTTTCTATAACCAGCTTGTAAAAATATCAGATAAAATATATATATATATATATCTGCATATAAAAATATATTTGTTATTTTAAACACAGCACAAAGACACAATGTTTTTTTTTATTTTATCTTATTTCTAGTTTATATCCTGTATTTTATTTACTCTTTACCAGAGTGATGCAGGTGTAGTACCAGCCAGCAGGTGGCAATAGATTACTGTTAGATCCTGTTAGTTTCCTAGCTGGTGTATGACTTAACATGCTGAAGGCGTTTGAGTCATGATGACACAAAGCTCTACATTGCAGTATATAACCTGCTTTACAGGGGTGTTAAGTAATAACATTAGACATAAGACACCATACCAGATGTGGCTTTCATGGTTACCTACAGTCTAATAGCCATGACTAGATTGCTGGAAAGCCCAGGACACAAACATGAGCGTTAATTACTAGGGCAGAGCTTCTCGAGTGATTATGTATATGCTATAAATGTTGGGTGACGGAGATGGTGTATGATGGAGTTTGCTCACCTCATCCTGATCCACCATCTGCTGTTTCAGGGACTCTGCCAGCTGACTGTGTTGATTGATCTCATCGTCCTGGTCAGGAAATGCGTGTGTGTGTGTGTGTGTGTGTGTGTGTGTGTGTGTGTGTGTGTGTGTGTGTGTGTGTGTGTGAGAAAGAGAAAAAGAGACAGGAAGGCAGACAGATAAATAGAGTGACCACCTGTATCAACCTTCCCAGAGAAAACGCACAGTAAGCACATAAATCTGTCAAACAGACAATCATAACACTCCATGCAATATGGTACTGTATTTTATTACAAAAATTTACTGAATCATGAAAATTTAAAACATCTAATAAATATGAATATATAAATTATTTAAATAAATTTTCAGGAAAATACATGCATTCAAACTGAAACGAAAAGTGACACTCCAAATAAATGAAAATAGTTACAGCCAAAATGAAAAAGAAAGTAACTTCAAATAAACAGCACGTAGTGTCAGTGATTCGCCTCTAGAGGCTGCTCTTGCACAGTATAATACAACCCGGAAAAACTATCAGTATGGATTTTTTCAGCAATCGACTATCGGTGGCGATTAATCAGCAAAACCAATGAATCGGTCGACCTCTAATAATAACCTCCGATCTTCTGGATGATGTTCCACTAGATTTTGTGGAGATGTGTGTGAATAAGCTTGATGTCTGTGCTATTATTTTTTAGTGGTAGCTACTGTACCTTATCATCAAGCTGTTGGTAAAGATCATTGATCAGCTCCTCATACTGGGTCTTCTCTGTGTCACAAAGTGGCAGGGGAGGCGGAGCCAGACTTTCGATTGTGGGTGTGGCTTCCACGTTCTTTATTTCCTTTCTTTTCTGCTGCTCTTCAACTGGAACTGCTTCACCTAAAGAGAGATAGAGGGTTTTTTTTTGTTACTGCACTCGTTGAATTCAACTGAATTGAATTCAAATTAAATTTTTTGCAAAAGTATTGGTACCCGTTTAGTATTTTAATAGTGACTCTATGTTAGCTGAAGATAATCAGAGTACAGCAATCTAATTAAAAATGTCAGTGGAAGCCATTAAGTCCTTTTAAAACCCCGATGACAAGACGCAGGACACATATTTGAATATTAGGACGCTTTCATCGCTTATTTATTATACAGCCCATCTTCCTGCACACAAAAGCTTTCAGTACCAGTTAAGGCGCATCCGTAAGACGAGACGTGGTCTCTTACAGAGATGGAATTCGAAACTCTGCCTGTCCAAAGAGCTCGATTTCCATAATAACAATTAATAAAAAAAAAAAAAAAACGCAAGCTTCAGTAGAAGATAATGTCTGCACATGCACCTCATGCACCTTAGACTCATCCTCAAAAGCAATACACCATTTAGATATACATTTTAAGAACAGGGCATACATATTTTGACTGTCTGTAAGAATAATCATCTGAGTGAAAGTTCCTCTCGAAAGTAATGATGTTTGTTTCATGATTAGAGTGTAGAAGAAGTAGGCCAATTACTTTTACAGATTACAGACTGAAGGAACGAGCATCAGAAAACAGTCATTATAGAGATATTGTTTGCAAAGCAGTATGTTACATTTTAAACATTTGCACCTTTTCATTGGGTTGGGTTGAGTAGATCAAGGTTAATGCCTATATTGAAGCTCATGATTACAGCTCTGGATTACTGATTGGATGGTTGGAGGAAATGTCAGAGCTCTATAGCAGGAGATCTTCCACTCCATAGCATGTAAAGCATCATGGAGCTGGCCTAGTACTAGAGGAAGATGAATACTACTCCAGCGTTGCTGTACAATGGCTGACCCTGTGCTCTGACCCAATTTTCCTAACAAGCTGTGGGATATGTCAAAAAAATTTCTCTCACAACCTATCATTTACTGACGCACAACCTGAGCTGTACAAGGTTCTCATTTGTATCACCCAATGAGATCTGAGCTACACATCAAAATTCATGCATCCACCAAAACTTCAATGCATCCCATAAAATCAAAGCAAAACACTGGGAATATATTGAAGATGACGTTTAAGGATATCTGACTGTGTTTTTGTAGACCATCCTCAGGTCAGGCACTGATGCTGTGTGAGGAGGTCTGGAGATCAGTGGGAGCATGTGATTTAGCTAAAAGATTTGCGTTCTCGATGACGTTAAAACACAAATTCACAGAGATTTGGTCAAGTGAGTCTGAATCAACCGATCTTGAGTCAATAAGTCCGGAAACAGTGAGGGTTTATGGGAAGGAAATGGGGTTACTGTGTCTCCTGGGAACTATCGCCGATTGTTCACCCTATATCATTTCTACAATTTTATCATCAAGAGTAGGCATTCCCTTTCTTCACTCTACCTTTCCTCCAGCGCTTCAGCTCGTTCTCCAGCCGCTGGATGATGAGTTTCAGGCCACCGTTCTTCTCCTTTTCCTTCTCATACTTCTTCTTCCACTCCTCGGCCGTCAGCTCCATGTTAACCGACACTGTGTTCTTGATCGTCTTAGCTCTGTGTGAGAAAGAGTTTAGGAAGTTTGTCTTTTCTATATACTATACAGACAAAAGTTGGTAGACACTTGACAGAAGACTGATGTGCTTTTTTTGAACATCCACATGAATCCTCAAATTCCGTTATGATAATATAATAGAATGATTAAAAAAAAGTTACATCTAAAATGGTTAAAAATAAAAAAAAATAAAAAACGTTTCAAATAAACAGCACGTGGCTTCAGTGATTTGCCTACAGAGGCCACTCTCGTAGTGTATAACGCAACCCGGAAAAACTATCAGGGTACTATAGGGTAATTGTCTTCTTCCTTTTCTATTCTATTCCTATTTCTAGAACTGGTGCTTTCTTTCTGTTTGTTTCTCAGGACTCTTTTGCTGTAATCAAAACGGAGACTGGCTTCCGATGAGCATTAAAGCTAATCTAAACACACAAACGCTAAAAGAATGAAAAAAGAAAGCCGGGTCACAAACTTGAGAAAGCCTTTACACATAGAGGGAAGGCAAATTGAGTTTGTGATCACTTTAACAGGGCTGTTTAACACACAGCTGTTTTAATGACCATAAACCGATCTCTAAACACATCTCTAAAAACATTAGCATCGATTCTATGATTATCCTGTCATGAAAGGACACCAGGTTTTGTTGTTTTTTTGTTGATGATGCACCCAGATGAAAATGGGTTTCCTACTCAAGCAGTTTTTCCCTCACCCTATTCACCCTGGTATTATTGGAATGGGATGTTCACAAAGGACACACCAACTTGTGCTTAAACTTTTGTCCATAAAATATGATATGCACAATGATAATAAGCTGGAAGTTCACCAGATGTTATGATATTTAGTACTACGTGTGTATTGACAGTCAGACAAACGGCCGTCTAATCTTTCACACTCGGACGTATGCTATGACAAAATAAAAACTGCTCCATTCAACATTTGTGGCTGTGGAGCGAAATCATTTACATCCTGTAAGTTGAGACGCAGCCCGACCCGGGGGATACACCATCTCCACAAAGAGCTGTAATTTAATCTTTCTTATTTTAAAAAAATATATAGGGGACAATCTAAAAACGCTTAATGCAAAAAAAAACGATTGACGTGGCGATAAGACGACTTTTTCAAAAAACCAAATGCATCAATTTTAAAGCATACAATGTACAGACAAGCAGATGAGACCGGAATACGAATGCAAAGCACTAAATTGCACGTTAAGCATCTTTCTTCTATAGTAAACTGTTATAGTCTTTGTCTTAAGTCTTGTTAAATGTTTCTCACTTTTTGTACACCTTCTACAAGGTTTCCGTTGTGAAAGCCTACACAGAGACGTGAAAAATGTATTTAAATGGTGGAGGCTCGTACTACATCTGGAAGTGATGCACTGACTGAATAATGCACATAAACCAGCTTCTAAAAGCAACTATCACTAGCCCCCCACCCCTCACCTCTGGCCGAACATCAGTGTCGATTTAGTCTCGGCCTCGTTAAAGACAGACGGCGAGCAGCAGATGATGATGGTGGTCCTACAGTTTCCACCCAGAGAGTCCTGCAGGATGCGTGTCATCTTGCTGTCTCGGTAGGGCACGTGCGTCTTCTGCGGAGGTGAAAGCGTGAGCGTTAATGAGGGAGACACAAATAAGTAGAACAGATACAGCGTGGTGCAGGGAAACAGGAGATTTTGGAACTCGGAGTCTGCAGCGTCTGCAATTGTTTGTATAATGGAGCAGTAAAGTGAAGTCTTTAATCTTCTCTCTTTTATTCTTTCTTTCTTTCTTTCTTTCTTTCTTTCTTTCTTTCTTTGGTTTTTCTTTTTCTGTGGATGCTCTTTCTTTCTTTCTTTCTTTCTTTCTTTCTTTCTTTCTTTCTCTTTCTTTCTTTCTTTCTTTCTTTCTTTCTTTCTTTCTTTCTTTCTTTCTTTCATTCATTGGTTTTTCTTTTTCTGTGGATGCTCTTTCTTTCTTTCTTTCTTTCTTTCTTTCTTTCTTTGCTTTTTCTTTTTCTGTGGATGTTCTTTCTTCCTTTCTTTCTTTCTTTCTTTTTTTCTTTGTATCTTCTTTCTTTCTTTCTTTCTTTCTTTTTTCATTCTTTCCTTTTTTCTTGTTTCTTTCTTTTTTCCTTTTTTCATTTTTCCTTGTTTCTTTTTTTTTCATTCTTTCCTTTTTCCTTGTTGCCTTCTTTTTTCATTCTTTCCTTCTTTCTTTCTTTTCCCTTTTTCATCTATCCATCTATCCATCTATCCATCCATCCATCCATCCATCCATCCATCCAATCTACAATGTAAGAGTGTATATCATAGAGAGAGAGAAACACAATCAAGCATCCAAAGGAACATCTCAACATTACTGTTTGATCCACCAGATCCAGATGGTCAAGATCAAGTGGGAATTGATCAGGAATAGAAAATAGCCATGGATGATCGATGTGGTGGTCGCATTTTTCAGTGACATCCGCTGAAAGTAACACGAGAGGCTGAAGTATGGAAGCAGGAAGTGGAAGGGGAGTGAGAGAATGCTGAAGGTTAAAACCAAGGTCGAGTCATTGACTACAATCGTACAATTGGATGCCTTTGGATGCATGAAATTGTGCACAAAACCAGCTGCATGAAGATATACGATCTGTAGTGGAAGATCTCCTACAGAGCTCTCACTTCAACCCTATTGAACACCTTTGGGATGAACTTTTCCCACAGGTCTCATCGCCTCACCTACATTAGTAACTATATTCCTAAATCATCGCCTTTATCCCACTTCTCATGGGTGTGGTTAATCCGAAAAGGACCTTATTTACAGGGCAGAAGATCTCATTGAGGTTCAAAGCATAGAAAAAGAGCTTCACAGTCACCAGATCTCACACCAGTAGAACACACTTATAGGTGTTCATCCCCCATGTACAAATTGAGAGACTTGCACAGAGCAGCCACTAATACACTTTTTTCTCCTTTACTTCAGCACTTATAGATACAGAAGGATCAGCGAGAAACGAAAGCACTTACGGTTCCCTCAGCCAGCGCGGAGATGACGTTGCCCAGAGCAGACAGAGATTTATTGATGTTTTTAGCTTCATCCAAGACAGCGCCTTCTGCTCCAGTTTTACTGACCTTAAAGGCAGAAAGAAAGAAAGAGAGATGTGATGCCAAATCATGAGACTGACTCATGTCTATTTCCACCGATATTACGTCTTTGCTCATAACACAGCGCTCATACATCAAAAGGTTTGGAGACTAGCCTTGTTTACAAGAAAAGACCTTTCTTTATCCACATTTACACACTATCACCTTTAAAATAGCCCCCTTGAACCAGCATTCCTGCCACTTCTGGAATACGTCCTGGGAGTTTCCTTCAACATGTCAAGCACCTTCTGTGATTTCTGCAATGGTGTAAAAACCCAGGAAGAAACCTTGAGAGGAACCAGACTCAAAAGGGGAACCCATCCTCATTTGGGTGACATCAAGAGTTTGATCTCTACTCAACTACATTTATGACGCAATAGATCATAAATCCTCTATATTTTTTGACAATGAGCGTCATAACGCATCTGAACTTTTGATTTTCTGGTACTCTTTATACCTCGGACGCCTGACCAGGAACAAACCCAGTATAAAAAATGACACAGGAATAGAACCTTTTCACTTCCAGCAAGATCCACCAGGTAGAGCTTCCCGCTGAGCTTCTTCTCCGTCTCCACGTTCTCCTGCTTGATGTTAATCAGGAATATACTGTGACTGCGTGAGCTGTGCTCGTTCATGTCTATAAGAAGGAAAGGAACGTTATTAAAATGACGCAGAACGCCAGTCCAAAGTTAAGTTAGTAGCACACGTCCGCTCACTCGTGACGGCGACGTGACGATTGGCTTTGCCGTCATCAATGACGTCCATCACCTCCTCCGGGCTGGACACGAAGCGCTCCGTACAGCCCTTTCAACAACAACAACAACAACAACAACAACAACCACAACCATGGATTCTCAGGAACATGGTGCTTTTATGTATTAAATAAAATATACATCACACATATTTTATGGTACATCATGATTTTCACCCACCTTCACATACGGAACCCTGTTTTTGTCCTCGTGGACAGCGAGGTTTGTCTTGGACACTAAAATCAACAAGAATATCAATAAAATACTCGACATGCAAAAGACATTTAAAGATTTTATTAGTTTCAGATTCATTTCTTTTTCCTTTTTTTTCTTTTGTTGCTCTTTCTTTAATTCTTTCTTGCTTTCAATACTCTTCCAATCTCTCTTTAATTGCAGTCTTTCTTTCTTTCTTTCTTTCTTTCTTTCTTTCTTTCTTGTTCATTCCTTCTTTCATTGTTTTTTTTATGCTACTTTTTCTATTAATGCTACTTCTTTCTTTCTTTCTTTCTTTCTTTCTTTCTTTCTTTCTTTCTTTCTTTCTTTCTTTCTTTCTTTCTTTGCTCTTTTCTTTCTTTCTTTCTTTCTTTCTTTCTTTCTTTCTTTCTTTCTTTGCTCTTTTCTTTCTTTCTTTCTTTCTTTCTTTCTTTCTTTCTTTCTTTCTTTCTTTCTTTGCTCTTTTCTCCTTCTTTCTTTCTTTTCTCTTTCTTTCTTTGCTCTTTTCTTTCTTTCTTTCTTTGCTCTTTTCTCTTTCTTTCTTTCTTTTCTCTTTCTTTCTTTCTTTGCTCTTTTCTCTTTCTTTTCTCTTTTCTCTTTCTTTGCTCTTTTCTTTCTTCTTTCTTTCTTCGCTCTTTTCTCTTTCTTTCTTTCTTCTTTCTTTCTTTCTTTGCTCTTTTCTCTTTCTTTGCTCTTTTCTCTTTCTCTCTTTCTTTCTTTGCTCTTTTCTTTCTTCTTTCTTTCTTCTTTCTTTCTTTCTTTCTTTGCTCTTTTCTCTTTCTTTTCTCTTTTCTTTCTTTCTTTCTTTCTTTCTTTCTTTCTTTGTTTTTTCTTTTTCTATTAATGCATTTTCTTTTTATGTTAAGTTAATGCTCTTTTCTTCCTTCTTTCCTTCCTTCCGTTCTAATTTATTCCCTTCTACAATGTCATATACTATATGGACAAAAGTTTGAGAAACCTGATAAAAAGAAAATTGTGCTTCTTTTTAAACATTTAGGCTTCATTAGCTCTATTCCATCCCATGAAAAATCAATCATATCGTCATGGAGCTTTCTTTAGGCACAGGAACATCATCATGGTGGACCATCTTCAGGTCATTTAGTTCAACTAAAGGGAGAATTTCATAGCATCCAAAGACGTATACAATTATGTGGCTCCAAATCTGTTTACAGTAGAAGCAGATATCCTGGGAAAAGTCCGGTGTTCCAATACTTTTGTCCATTTAGTGTCAACATAAAGCTCATTCTTACCATCCAGCAGATCTCTGATCTTGTCCAAATAAATCTCAAAGTAGGAAACCTGAACAGAAACGGAAAAAACATTAATCACTGCATTACAATATTATAATGTGACTCTGAAGTACAAATGAAGTCATTTTCTTTGTATATAATGTCAGTGTCTTATTTCAAAATATCTCATTCACATAAAATTATTCAGTCTCCGGTCGTATCACCACTCAGAACCCATAAAACCAGAAAAACAACACAAAAGAAAAGGTCAAATGGGTCTGTGTGATGCTGATTAGCTTCTCACAGTTGCTGGTATGAGGAAATGGAGGCAGTGCGAGGGGATGGAGGCAGTGTGAGGAGATAGAGGCAGTGTGAGGAGATGGAGGCAGTGTGAGGCAGTGTGAGGTGATGGAGGCAGTGTGAGGAGATGGAGGCAGTGTGAGGAGATGGAGGCAGTGTGAGGCAATGGAGGCAGTGTGAGGTGATGGAGGCAGTGCGAGGGGATGGAGGCAGTGTGAGGCAATGGAGGCAGTGTGAGGCAGTGTGAGGTGATGGAGGCAGTGTGAGGAGATGGAGGCAGTGTGAGGCGATGGAGGCAGTGTGAGGCGATGGAGGCAGTGTGAGGCAGTGTGAGGCGATAGAGGCAGTGTGAGGCGATAGAGGCAGTGTGAGGCGATAGAGGCAGTGTGAGGCGATAGAGGCAGTGTGAGGGGATGGAGGTAGTGTGAGGGGATGGAGGCAGTGTGAGGGGATAGAGGCAGTGTGAGGGGATGGAGGCAGTGTGAGGGGATGGAGGCAGTGTGAGGGGATGGAGGCAGTGTGAGGAGATGAAGGTAGTGTGAGGAGATGGAGGCAGTGTGAGGAGATGGAGGCAGTTTGAGGCAGCGATGTGTAAATGATTGGAGTTGACACACACATATGGCCGACAGACACATTTTCTCCTGGCACCATGTGTGTATGTTACTGTACACACACACACACACACACACACACACACACACACACACACACACACACACACACACACATACGCTGACTGCACCCCAGGCCTCCTCATCTCACCTACATGACTTTACCAACACCCTCGTGGCTGAATGATCACAAACCTTCACAAGAATACTCCAACATCTAGTAGAACATCTTCCAAATGCTGACTACATGTTGAAGGAGATGCTTGAAAAGCACATACGGATCTTCTGCTCAGGTGTCCACAAACTTGTGTCTGTATAATGTAACAGCTGTAAACTGCATTACCTTGATATGGAACTCGAGATTCTCATCCATGGAGTAAATGTGGTCGAAGATGTCCTGAGCGATGCGAGGAATGATGCCCATGTGGTTCGGGTCATGGAGGTTCCCCTGCGTGAGGGAAGAGGAACATCATTTATCTTTCTGCAGACACTGAGGGACATGTAGTCTGGTTCAGGACATGCAGTTCAACAAAGGACATTTAAACATCTTATGAGTGGCAGCTGAAGATCTGAACTTCATTTCATTTTTTGGACAGAAACCAGGAACATTTCCCCAAGCTGTGAAACTAATTTACTATTTTAGGGTTTCTTTCTTTGCTTTTTGTTTCTGTTGCTCTTTTCTTTAGTCTTTTCTTTTTCTTTCTCTCTTTGCTTTTTTTTTGTTGTTTTGCTGCTCTTTTCTATATTTGCATTTTTTCTTTCTTTGCATTTTTTCTTTCTTTCTTATTGTTTTTTTTTCCTTTGTATTGCTGCTTTCTTTTCTTTCTTTGCATTTTTTTATTTCTTTTTCTTTCTTTCTTTCTTTCTTTCTTTCTTTCTTTCTTTCTTTCTTTCTTTCTTTCTTTCTTTCTTTCTCTCTCTCTCTCTCTCTCTCTCTCTCTTTGCTTTTAGTTTCTTTTTTGCTCTTTTTTCTTTTTTTGCTGCTCTTTTCTTTCTTTCTTTCTTTAGTTTCTTTTTTGCTGCTCTTTTCTTTCTTTTCTTGGTTCTTTCTTTCTTTAGTTTTTTTTTGTTGCTCTTTTTTTTCTGTTTTTCTGCTCTTTTCTTTCTTTGCTTTTTGTTGCTGTTTTTTTCTTTGTCTTTCTTTCTTTGCTTTTTTCTCCCTACCTATTTTCTTTGTTTTGCTGCTTCTTTCTTTCTATCTTTCTTTGCTTTTTGTTTCTTTTTTGCTCTTTTTTTCTTTGTTTCTAGCTTTCCATTCTGTTTTTAAACTCAGGGATCCTCATTCAGATCCATGAATGAAGCGTCTACACAGAGAGTCAGATATAAATGAATAAAATCGAACACAGAGGGAAAACTGCACTATATTGCTGTCGTTCTGTGGACAGAAGAAAGTCTTTGACTCCAGGAGGTTCATATTTCATCCTGTGTTTAAGAAAAATCTTCAGTCACTGACTGTAACACAATAAAGCATTATAACCTCTTAGGAGGGAAATAAAATGTATTTGGATTGTTTTATGCAGAATAGATGAATCTCTAGATTATTAGATGGTTCATTATAAGATGTTTTTATTCAGCTGGTGTCTGTGTGGGTCTGCGTGAGGAGCTGTGCAGTAATCACACGTCTGATCTCTACATCTTTATATTCAGCACGATGAAAGAATCGCTCCGTTTCCAGGGAAACAGCTGCCACCGATTGGCGCTGTTCATATGGCATATTGCGAAACCCTGCGAGGTGATCACACCTTGTGCTTTTTGGTTTTTTATAGCCCTTGCTGCCATTTTAAAGGCCAGAGACCCCCAAACTCCTTCAATCAGACACGTTTTCGCCTCGCAAGTGTAAACGTGTCATATCATGAGCGAGAATCTGATCACGCAATATTCATTCATTCAGCCGTTCGTTTATTCATTCATTCATTAAATAATTGGAAAAAAAGAAAACAAAAAGCAGAGATAGATAAATAGACAGACAGACAGACAGACAGACAGACAGACAGATAGATAGATAGATATAAGCAAAACAAAGGCAAAAAAGAACGAATTATGCTGTTTTCTTTGTTTTTTTTTTTCGCTTTTTCTTGGTTTAGTTGCTTTTTACTTTCCATTTCTTACCCTTCCTTTTCTTTCTTTCTTTCTTTCTTTCTTTCTTTCTTTCTTTCTTTCTTTCTTTCTTTCTTTCTCTAATTCTTTCTTTCTCTAATTCTTTCTTTCTTTCTCTCTCATTCTCTCTTTCTTTCTTTCTTATGGAGCTTGATGCTGAGGATATTGCAGGAACGCTGGGTGCAAGACGGAAAAAAACAGCCTGAGCATCACCCACCAGCCATCCATCCATCCATCCCCATGAAGTTAATAAATATAAAAATCCAAATAATTGTTAAATTCTAATTCAATTTTCTATTTAATTTTATTTCTGAGGGAGGTGACGGTGGTGTGGACTTTTGTAAATTTTTTCCCCGATTTCCCCTGATTACGTGTTTAAGATCCATTCCGATCTACACGTGTCCTTTGCCTGAATATTGGAATTTCTCTTCTCTTTGCTCTTAATTTCACATTCTCCTATAATTATTAGCTTTGAGAATCATTTCCATGGTCCCAAGTCTTTTCCCGGAACGTCTGTGTGCATGCAATGAACCATCTCCTGGTTGTAGATCCAGATAAGAACACGCTGAGACGATATGAGGAGGAAAACCCTGAGGGGAACCAGACTCACAGGGGAAACCAACGTTATATACGCGTACTGTCAAGATCAAAGCCACGTATAACACATTTCCCATCAGCCACTGCACCCTATTGATTCTTTGTGTACCTGGATCACATTTACAGCTCATTACTCATTACTTGTGTGTAGACTCCACTTTCACAACCCTCACTGTCTCTCGCATCGGTTTCTCCATGTGGTAGCTTAACCGAAAATCTCAATCTTCTCAGAATAAACAGCTACAACTCGGTGTTTCATTGGAGTCAGTGTGGTCAGGAATTTCCGCATTTTACCTCCATGGTGTGGGTCTTTCCTGATGACGTCTGGCCATACGCAAAAATGGTTCCATTGTATCCATCAAGAACATCTGTGAAGAAAAATCGGCCATTGAATTGGTCAAATCAGTAACCTGCTAGCAAACAATGATTTTCTTATGATGGTCTTTAAATGATGGTGGTAGAGAATCAATGTGAAATCTCCTACATGTATCTCCTACAGCTGGCTTGTGATCTTCTGAAAGGAGATCTCAAGCCAGTTGGTTTCTTTTAAATGAAAAACCAAATCTTGGATTTGCAATTTTTTTTCATTAGAATTCGTCAATTCGTCGCATGTTTGTAGCCTGTTTTTTTATTTATTTATATTATGAGGAGCTTCACTGCATTTGTCCATGAAACCAATCACCTCACAAATAAGCTTCATAAATCAAAGATATCAAAATAATTCTGCACTTTAACATCAGTAACATTAATAGGAAATGTTCAGGATCTGGAAAAAAAAATATATACACCATCTATCAGTCATTAATATCTCATCCATTGTTCCACACGCTACATCATACCTTGAACGATCTGCTTGGCGCAGGAATCGTACACCAGCTCTTGGGTTGAGTTTGGAGCTAAAACTCGGTCAAACATGTAGGGCTTCCCCTGTAGAGCAAAAAAAAAAAAAAAACAACAAAAGAAATGGATGTGAATCAAACTAAGCAGAAAAATATATGTAGTTGTAAATTATTTCTTAGGATGTAAAAAAGTATGCATTAAATATTAATTTTTTCCTGTGCTGTTTATTTCGACGCAATGGAAAAATGCCTGATCATCACTTTACTGTAGATTAGGGATATTGACGAGAGGTAAACCTGCAGATCCTTTAAATTCAATATAGATCCGTATTAAAGCAGATCAAATTGGGCCTAAGGCAGACAGGAAAACTCTGAAAGTAAATAATACAATATGCAATTATATGCATACGTTATTCATTCATGCTTTAAATCCCAGACCCTAATTATCCTGTTCCTCCAGTCTCACACCGAGATCGTTCAGTTATTAGGAGCACGGGTGTCCGGGGACCTCGAAAAGCTTTCTCTGAAAAGACCCTGTCGCCACGGAAACTACTGTCCGGCCGTCTGATTGGCTGTCGGAAAAGACCAGGTGGCAGGGGGATGTGAAGGATGATTACGAGGATAGAAAACATGATTGCTGGCGTGTCGTGGATCTCTAGAAGTCTGATGGAAGTGGTGTGACTTATCAGGATACGAGCGTGATCTTGTAGGCGTTAGTGGCTTGTCGTTCTATACATATATATGTGTGCTTATATCAACGGCTTTCAGCACACACATTATATATAAACCCCCTCCAAACACACATACACCCAGGAAGCACATACGCAACATCAAAACGGCATCCACTTTTGGTCAATAATTGATGTCAGGTCTCTGGGGAGAGTCGACGCTTCTGCTCAGGGCGGCTGCACTGCCGAACTCAATCTTTCCACTCCAAGGCTTCGGGCCATCAATACTCAAAGGCACCTCCTTAAATCTCTAAACAGATGCCGGGTCAGGGCCATGTATAAAGAGAAAACATCATATTAACATACAGTGGCAAGAAGGAGTATGTGAACCTTCACATTTTATGACGTGTGAAATATGTGTAATAATACAAAATTAATGGGACCCTTATGAATTCATATGAGCAATGTTTGAATGCTGGAGCACCGAGGATCAAGGGCCTTGCTTAAGGGCCCGAGAGTGAACCTTCTGATCAGAAACCCATAGTCTTAACCACTAAGCTACTATTTTAAATTGTGTAAAATAAACAGCAGCCCTAAGCAGAAAAAGAACAGACCAGACAGGAATCAGAAAAATGACCACTTGTGTATGTGTGATTTTGCAACTCAAATGAGTCGTAAAAATTTGAGCGATCGAGGTTAGAGCACGACCCGAGACCATAAAGGCGGTGCCAGGGTGGATCAAGCAATATCTATTTTCTTAAAGACATCGCCTGTCAAAAGTGTGGAAACACGGTCCGTTACGGTTTTTAAGACACATGCAGGTTTTCGTTTTGTTTCTATGCAACAAATGTGAGAAGCAAAGAGAACATTTTTGTCTCCAAGACAAAGAACAGTAGAGAAGAGAAGAGCAGACTGACCACCCCCACAGTCAAACATGAAGGTGGAAGCTTAATAATATGGGTTTGGAGACTTATTCCAGGAAGTGAAAGAAATCCTGAACCAACATGGCAACCGTTCCATACTTTATCTAGCCCCATGCAATTTCATCTGGACTGCAGTCTGGATTGGAACCGACTTCTCCATGCAGCAAGTTAATGACCTGACAAGCGTAGATCCGAGCTCTGAAAGCGTTATTTTCGAGAGCAAACGGTCATCTGGTGTGATATTCGTCATGCACCGGCCTTGCTCAGTGCATCAGAAGTGGATGTTTGGAGATTGTCGCAAGTGTGAACGCTGTGATTGGTGCTAAGGGAGGAATTTGTGGAACATCTGGACATTTATAGATTTTTTTTGTTCATAGGAACAAAAGGATCATTTGTCTCTGAAAAACCATAAACGTCTACGTTTCCACACTTTTTTGGGTTAATATTTAACTATTATTGTTTTTATCAATCGTTAAATCATCAATCCACGAATAATTCGGGTTCGGTCCTATTTACACACATTCGTCCCATCCCTCCATCCCTGTGAAGACTCTTTCTATCATTTCTATCATTAGGATTATGTACTAAACAAAGCAGAGTCCACAAACATTTATACAGACAGGAAAACATACCAAACCCATAAAACATGCATTATACATTAAGCTCGGTTCCCTCAGGCGTCACTAAAATCCAGCCTTTATAAACGATGAAAGAGAAAATCAGACCATCCCCCTTCTCCCCCCACAGCCACATTTCCAGTTATGTTAATTGCATGTAGTGTAGTGGTGAAACCCCCAACACCCCCGAGATCACTAAAACCCACCCAGCAGAAAAGCAGGACACAAAGAACACTTCAGCACCTCATAACACTCACTAATAAACCAGAGCTTGGTGAACATCTGATGGACAGATCTATACACACCAAAAAGAATACACCTCAGAATAAGTCTGGAATGTGCTCTTTGGGCATCCCATCCACTCTTCTGAGATTTTGTGAAATTTTGTTTTTTGTAATAATGAACGCTCTTGTGGCTGAATGATCATCAGGACAATCTAGTGGAACATCTTCCCGGAAGAGTGGAGGTCATTATAACAGCAAGTGGGGACGAAACGTGGAATAGGATGTTCAAAAAGCACAAATCTGATGGCGAGGTGTCCAAAAACGTTTGCCCATATCTTGTAGATAGATGGTCAAGGATAGAAGGAAGATAAAAAGAAAAGAGGATCGAACGAAAGAAGGCTGGATGTAGTCGTAAGATGGATGGATGGATGGATGGAGTCGTTGGATGGATGGATGAATGTATTTGTTGGATGGATGGATGGATGGATGGATGGATGGATGGATGGATGGATGGATGGATGGATGGATGTAGTCGTTGGATGGATGAATGTATTTGTTGGATGGATGGATGGATGGATGTAGTCGATGGATGGATGGATGGATGGATGGATGGCTGTAGTCGTTGGATGGATGGATGGATGGCTGTAGTCGTTGGATGGATGGATGTAGTCGTTGGATGGTTGGATGGATGTAATCGTTGGATGGATGGATGATGGATGGATGGAGGAAAGAAAAAAGGAAAGTGCCTTGGAGAAACGAGTATATAAAATAGATAGAAAGAAGGAAAGAAAAAGGAAGGAAGAAAAATAAAAAGAATAAAAGAACAATGGATGGATTGGTAGAAGGAAAGAAGGAAGGTATATACTGTGTATATATATATATATAAGTCTATACACTGTTACATACTTTTTTACTTCATGAATTAGGAAGGCCGGTGATAAAATAATGACATGGCAACATGGTCTAATTCAATAGATCACGATTCATGCAGTTTTAAAGATAATAGATTACATTCATATGAAGTTAAATTAATATTTATGCAATGGTCAGTGTGTGTGTGTGTGTGTGTGTGTGTGTATATATATATATATATATATATATATATATATATATATATATATATATATATATATATATATATAGAGAGAGAGAGAGAGAGAGAGAGAGAGAGAGAGACGGAAATGGTTTGCGATAATCAGTTCACCTAATTCAGCAGGAAATTCTCATTGGCCTTAAAATGAAATTAGACCGTGGACTAAACAACACTAACTAGATTAGACTGAGCAGATTGGATTATAAAAAAAGAACAATATGTCGTCATTATAGGTTCTGTTCAGGAAACGCAGGTATCCTCAGGAACAAATAATATAATAAAAAGCTAAAAACAAGAATGGAAAAAGAGACAATAATGAATAAATAAAAACAGACATAATGAGAATAATTCTATATATAACAATAAAAATAAATAAATCAATAAATCAATACCTTAATGAACGAATGAATAAAATGAACAATCAATAATCAAATTTTTTATTTCAAGTCATATTTTATGCTATATGATACATTATACAGTATGTATTTATTTATTCAACTTTTTTTATTACATTTTACGATTGTTTTATTTATTTATTTATTTATTTATGTTTTATGTCTGTATTGGAATTTTTGAGTAGAAATGAATTAAAAAAAGGATAAAAACGCCGAAATGCCCAGCGCTAATCGAGGGATAAAATGAACGCTGATCCTTTCTTTCAATGCGTTCGTATTGATGCTGTGAAACATAACGCCGCCCGTTCTTTCTGACAGACACCGACCGCATAGTGACAAGCACCTGATTGGATGTGACTTTTTCTTACTGCTTGTGTGCGCCGTCTTTGTGTCCATATGACTGACGAATAAAATATCAGAACTGTCTGTATATTCACTCACTTGGACATGAAGAAAGAAACTGTCTGCAGCTCTTAAATGAAGTTTAAAGCTCATGAACAATTCTATTGGTTCCAATAAGAAGATTTTTATACACTATAAACACAAAATGGGCAAAACTCTGTGGACACCAATTGTACCTGTTCTTTCAAAAACCCCGATGCACACGACTGCTTTTCAACTCTAGCATTTTATTGGAAACCTGACAAACAAAGACAAAGCTGTACATCAACTCCTGAATGAAGGTCCTGCACAGAGCTCTGAATACAATTTCCTACACATCTTTGGGATGAACTGGAATATTGGCTTGAAGGACCCAAAGGTCTAACTTCAAGTTATTATAGACATGTTCTTATGGACACAAAATAAACACAAAGACAGTAAAACAAGAGCTGAAAGAAATGTGAAAGTAATGTGAAAGTGAGCTACCATACAAATTTTTGCCTATAACATACCATACTATTCCATACCATACTATATCATATCATTCCATACTATTCTATACCAATCTATATCATACCATACCCTACTATACCATACAATACTATTCTATACTATATCCTAACATATCCTACTATTCTATGCCATACAATACCATACTATTCCATACTATACTATTCTATACCATATCATACCCTATTATTCCATACCATTCTATAATCATACCACACCATACTAATCCATACCATACTATAAAAGAAAATCCAAACATTTGGAAATAATACACCATATCATTCCATATTTGGCTGTGCCATACAATACAATACTATCCTATCCAATATATTGACAATACCGTATTATATTATACAAACTTTGGCCATATACCAGAAAATCCAATCTTTTGACTATACCATAACATCCCATCCTATCCAATCTTCCCCACCATCCTATTTTTTTTAATTTTAAAATTTTTTATTTATTTATTTATTTATTTTTTTGTCATAGCATTTTATACATCAACATTTTTGACCAGGTCATTCCATAGAATACCATCTTTAGCCACACAGAGTATCATAACAGAGCATTTGTTTTGGTGATAAAGATTTGGAACACATCCATTCGAATGGACTGATTCCAGGGATGATCTTTATTACAGGAAGAGAAACATTATACCGGTTGAGAGAAATGAAAGTGCGCTCACACACTCACCGACACAACCACAGTGTCCTCTCCTTTAAATTTCGGGATGTATTTGTCGCCTCTGTTGATTTCCGACTCGTTCAGTGGCCTGAAACGGCACATCACTTTCACTCCGCATTCCGCCGCGTCCGCCATGTCGGACCCGAACCGAACAAACAGGGAGGTGATGGAAGAAAAAAAACAACCGCAGAGCACAGAGTAAAGATCCGGCAAGTTCCCAAACTTGTTGCTGTGCACCGATCAGACGCGCATTCCTGAATTTTAGACGCAAAAAAAAAGTCGCGTCTGAATTTCCGTCGATGCTGATTAAAAGAATGTGTCCATCTGCGAGGACACTTCAGGTTTGTCAATCGACAGGGACAAAAGCAGACATGCACGGGTATCGGATCCGTCCAGAAGGGTTTAAAGCTCTGGATCTAACGTGATGTTGGTCGCCGTGACCGAACACTGACCGCAGCATCAGCACCACTCCGCATCCCTCCTTTTAAGCCTCCTGTCGCGCATGCGCATTCGGTATTCCTCAAGCAGGGGACTGTCAGCAGCGCCCCCGTGACATGATAAAGAAATAAAAATCTGGAGGTTATCCTGGAATCCCTAGGTGTAATATGGGACTGGATGGGGCAGGAAGCTTGACCCCTACAATTGTGACTCTACCTTATTGATCGGAAGGTCAGAAACTGGTTCTCTAATAACTGCCATGCTGCCACCATTGGACCCTTTAACTAGCATAAAAATGCAAAGAAATCCATTTCATGGTGCTTTATTTATATATATATATACACCTACAAATCCTTCTAGCCCTATCACCATAATGCTGATGCTCTCTACATAATAAAACTCGAATGGACACAAGGAAAATGTGCTGCTCTCCATGCTCAGGACTTTACACTAATTCATAATCTACATTACATTATTGTCTCAAATTTAAGTTGATCACCGTCAATATTGGAGGCAAAGTCCACTAGGCCATGTAAACAATAAATACATAACATGTTCTTGCACTCTTTTACCAGTAGGAGGAGCCAAAAGACCATCAACACAACAATTGGTCCACTTCAATTATGTCTGTTTAACCAAATATGGACAAAATTGGTGAACATCGGCGTAGGAGCTTTTTTTTGTTTGTTTTTTTGGAACATCCCTAGGTACTATTTGCTGTTATAATAACCTACACTCTTCCGGGAAGATGTTCCTCTAGATTTTGCGGAGATTGGTGCTCATTCTTACATAAAGTCAGGAGGCCTGGGCTGTCGTACAAATTAATCCCAAAGCTGTTCAGTAAGGCTGAGGTCAGAGCTCTATAGCGGGAGATCTTCCACTCAAACACATGTAAAGCATACGTTCATGGAGCTTGAGGGAAGAACCACAAATATTCCCAATATTTGTTCATATAGGGTCCATAGGGACTTGGATTTCATTTTCTTTGTGACTCAGGATCAGGATAAAGCAGTGAACGGAGGTAGCTCTGAAGAGGTATCAGGTTTATTCACATTCAAATCACGCGGTGTTTTCACAATTGTTTATTATTTACTTGTGGTGCCTGGAGTCCAAAAGTGTTACGCATTAAAGAGCATGATATTGATGATATGGAGAGAGGGATGAGAGAGGGGAAGAAAAAAAAAAAAGCTTTCCCAATAATTAATGTAAGTTTTATCCCAAAATGGTCTACTAGAGCAAGAAAAGAAATTAGAGAATAAAATATATGGAAAAACATCTAGAAAGCTACTTGATCTATACCCCAAATCCTACCCTGAAAGTTTACTGGGGAAAAAAATATACATAAATATCAGCACAAAAGCAGCCGTGAGCCTGAATCCGAGCTGAACGTTCGGCTCGTTGTTGATCTCCAGCCCCACCGTCTCCATAGGAACAGGTTGTAAACTCAAGCAGGGCAAAACAAGCACCCAGGAACAATGAAGACTAATAACGCTTCAAAAATATATATATATACACAGACGAATGCTGACATGACAATTTCTGCGCTCCATAGTCTATATTGGTTATGCTTCTGCATCTACAGCTGGTGAGAACCTGGATTGATGGGTGAGTAAAAAGGTTTTTGTTTTAGATATAAAGAATCTGGGTCTGGGTTGATTTAAGAAAGTAGAGCACAATGCAATAAGAGTTACTCATTAATCCTCTGGAACGCGTCGTGCCGAGGTGATTAACTCAAACCGTGATTTGACAAATACACGCATTCGTGTCCAAGAACAGATTTTTTCTTATTAAGACTCAATGATTGGCAGAAGAGCAGAATAACATGCACACCATTAAAACAATGGAGAGAAAAAAAAAGCAAAACCCTTCGTTCCACCTTAGCATGCAGGTGAATCCGATTCCTAGGACTACAGCATGGAGACGGAGGAAAGAAGTGTCGTAGATCTGCTGTTGAAGGGGGACTTGGAAGCAGTGACTCAAGGACTGGAAGATGGACTTTACTCCTGGGAAGAACTGGACCAGCCGTACAATACCCAGGGCTCCACTCCTCTCATCAGTGCCTGTCAAATGGGCCTTGACCTGGTAGGCGATTCTGCTGTAATGAAACTTTGTAGTAAATGAGAACTTTATGGATCTTGTAGAAAGGCATGATGAGTTTGATGAAAAATACCTTTCACAATTTTCCTTTTATAATGATCTCCAGTCTTCAGGATTTCCACTGAATTTTGGAGCAGGGCTTTAGAGATGTGTGTTCATTTCAGTACCAGGTGTTGTTCAGTGGGGTTGAGAAGGTCAACGCTCTGTCCAAGTTCTTCCAAGTAAAGGAAAATGTATGGTACAATATACAGTTGCTTTTACATGTATACCACTTGACAGATACACCTATCCAGAGTAACTTGTGAGCTGTTGAGGGTTAAGGGCCTTACTCAAGGACCCAGTGGGGGCTTATATTGGTGTTGCTGGGATTTAAACTCAACCTTGACTGCACCCCAGGCCTCTTCACCATCACCTGCATCAGCTGGTGATCAGAGTGAGCACAAATCACAAGCCAACTCTAAAATCTAGAAGAGAGTGGAGGAAATGAGAGCAAATTTAATCTAAATGCAGAATGCGATACTCAAAAAGCGCTACTTATGACCAGGTGTCCGCAAACTTTTGCCAATATAGTGTATAAATAGGATTGCTTGATGATGGCATTCTTTGGGTTATTCTGTAGATTTTTAATTAAAGGAGGTCAAAAGAAACTGTTGTTTACAACCACTAGAACCATTTACATCCAATAGGTCAATAATGGGCATAAAGAATCATGGAAATGAATGACCTCACTTGTTTACATCACCAAGATCTCTTAGACCTGAGAGTCAAAACAAGCAAATGACTTCCTCCAACGGTGCAGGGTCCATAGGGAGGAAGGCTCTCGAGTCGCATATCATTATGTAATGCCAAAATCTATACTTGATAGTGACTTACCGTTGAATGCAAAAGAAGTTGTTATTATATTTGTTTGGACGCAGGCAATGCGTTACCTTTTGGAACGTGGCGCAGATGCAACCCTGTGTGACCACAGCAACCGAACAGCGCTGCATGTCAGCCATCCAGACCTCCAGAAGGAGCTGTTGGCTGCCATGTTGAGACCTTTAACCCATCGTGCTCAGCTCTTAGAGGTCGCCTGGAGAGGGGATATCTGCACCCTACAGCGCCTGCTGGTAAGCAGACCGGTCTCTGACTTCCATTTACCATTTGGCAGGCGGGAAACCTGACACCCCGTTCAGATCCTTTTATTTACTGGCACACAATAAAGCACAAGATTGGAACATTGGCCATCTGTAATTATGCTAAAGGAAATGCTCCATCAACCCATAGCTAGTGGTGTTACATGTGTATCAATGGAAGGTAACAGAAACCAAGCTGTTGATGCAACCAGAATTAAGTATAAATAATAAATGTGCCTTCTATCTAACAGAACAGATTTGCCTTTGTCTTGCAGTCCGAGACCAACTCTGTAGATTTCAACATCCAGAACCAGAATGGGTTGACCCCATTGATGCTGGCAGTACGGGATGTGGATCTGTTTGAAGGGTTTCAAGGCACCATGGGATGGAACTACGATCCTATAGAAGTAGTGAAGACGCTGCTGGAGCAGTCTGCGTAAGGAAACCGATTTATTTCATTTGGTTTATAACACACTTTCTCCAAATGGGTTTAAGCCTGAGCTGAATGTATACAGAATTTTTTAGCATTAGCAAAGATGTGGAGCTAGCAGTCTAGGTAGTAATTGAGACACTGGGCAATACCAGTCGCTCTAAGATTCTGCCAGAACTGCGACTGCGATCTAAAGAAAAGTTTGCTAACAATAAATCCTCCAATCACATGTTGCTTCAGAAACGTGGACATCAGAGACCGAAAGAGCTACACTGTTCTCACCTATGTGTCTCAGATCAAGAGCGCAATCAAACACGAGTTGTTCCGGATCATTCTGAAACATCAAACTCGGTCAGGTGAGATTAGCTGCTTTCTGGAAGAAAAAAAAAAATGCTAACCGAGGTGGTATCAGAAAGTTTCATGACTAATAGTGCTAACTGGTGTTATTCTGACCACCTGCGATTTCATCATGGATTGCGGAGGTCCGGCGCAAACCGCAGAATTTGTTTGCCGCGCTTCCAAAAGAATACTTCCGGAACGTATTCCTGAAGTGGCAAAAACGCCGGGAGTATATTTCAAAGGTGACAGTCTGTAAACATAAATAAATAAAGTACATCCTTGTAAATAAAGCTCGTCTCCAAACTTTTTAACACCACCTCAGAGCAAAATTTATTAGCAGTTCTACGTTTCGATTCCTGTAAAGGCTTCCTGAGAGGCTTTCTTGCTGACTCATGCTACAATTTGCCTTGTGTTATTTTAAAGAGGAGGCCCCAAAGGAGATGCTGGAGTCTCATTTTCTGGTAAAACACGATCATAATTCCCAGAGCATTTCCTCTCCAGTCATGTTCTCGACGCTGGCTAATGTGAGGGTAAGACATCTGCACCTTAGTGCACCGAAATTTTAATTTGCTTATAAAAGTCAGGAAAGGGCATAGAACGGATAATGTGTAAAGGATCTTGTTCGCAGGATGGAAAGGATCCGTATCTTGCGGTCCAAGAAGACCACAACTCTTTCCAGCAAGGTGAGCTAGCCTCGTTTCAAAACAATCCCTGTATCCCTCCGAGAGCCAAATACATGACAACAGGCCAAAGCTCCACCTGCGAAGCGTTTAAGGAAATACAGTAGCGCTCTGTCCTCTGCAACCCCCCCCCACCCCCCCACTACCCCCTTGAGGCATCGCTCTCTGTTGAATTAAACACTCCAGCCTGTTTCTGTCAACACACACTGATACTCACAAGTCTGGCCCATCCCACAAAGCAACATTGACAATGGAAGGGGTGGGTCCGACTAAGCAGAGTCACTTAACACAAAACAGTCAAGTGATCTCAGACCCATACGACACACAATGCAAGATTAGGAGACACCAAGCTTCCAGATGGGAAATAATTATTGGAAAAAAATAAAATAAAAATCATCGGATCATAGCACATTGTTTTGGATTTCCGGTCAAGGAAGGCAGCAGGGGTAAGGTTTTATTCTAATCCAATTTACTAGATACAGTGTTTCTGCAGGTTTCACAAAGTCAAATTTAAGATTTTTAAGACCAGTAAGAAGGAAATTTACGATCTATTTTACATCAAAAACACACAGCAACCAGCCATAACCCAAACCAAACAAGCTAAGTATCGATAAACTTGCACTTCCTTATAGCTGAAAATAAAATTTGTTTTACGTCTGTGGTACAATACGAGAGAGACTTAAACAAATAACAAAAAGCTGATTGGCTGTTGGTCTCATTTGAAGTCATAATACAGCGAATTATATTTAGACTAGCGAAAGAAAGAACTAACACCACCACAGAAACAAAAAAAAAAAAAGTGCTGCTTGAACATTGAAAATTAAGACTTGTTATTTAAGAACATCAAACTTAAAGCCAGAACAGCGAATATAATAACGAATGATTACTATGTCTTTAGAACTAATGCACGTCTTGCAAAGATGCGTATTTAACCTGCGTCAATGATGGATGTGCAAGTTTATCCTCAGGGCTTGTTTTAGCAAAATACTGCTTGAGTCGGTGCGACCTGACTTTTTGTGTTCACAGATAAGATCATTCCCTTGTGCTTTCAAAGTACTATGGAGCCCAAGACCCACAGCAAGGCAACTAGGTGAGCCAGCTGACCAACATACTTAGCATTCAAACAATCAGAATTAGCCACATGGTGGTGAGGACACAATTACTAATTAGGACAAACAGCCCTAAAAAGAGCTGCACCTGTGCACCCCGAGCCACTATATGCTTGGGGAAAAAAGCCTCTTGGTCCACTCACATTTTAGTGTATTGCTCCAATTTCTACACAAAGACTGCACAGAGGAATACTGTTACAGGTTCAACCAGCTGTCAGCATAAGACCATGTTTCCAGGTCATCCCATTATCCCAGAACAAGACCGAGGGAAGACAGAGAAATAGTCTCACTATGCATTTTCAAACTGTCTGATTTTGAATGCAAAACAAAATGTCCTGGTTTTCCTAGGTGGACATCATTACCAAGTCTGAGGGAAAGGAATAAAAGTTGGAGCAAAGGTGGGATCTTGTTTCCAACCTCTGATAATAGAATGAAAACCTCCTTAATACCCATCCCTCCCATGACCAAGGTCACAGAAAAGACTCAAGATATTCTTGGGATCCATCCAGTTCCATATTTGTCTCCACTTAACCAGGCTGCTCCAAGCCTGGGCCTCCTTGATGCAAACTTTCTACTACAAGTACGGACCAATATACAGAACAGTAAGTGTCAGAAATGTTCACCATAACCGAAGTGGTTAATTTATACAAGTGATGATAATTTTGCAATAAATTACAGGGCTCAGTATCAGCGAGGCTGATGGAGAAAGGGTAAGTTGAGTTCCTACTGGTCTTGCAATTCCTTAGATGATGATTTTTTCAAACTTACCTTTTATATATTCTACCATTCAGGATCCACTTCCTGTTCCTTGCCTACGCACTCCAAAACATTTGGCTCCACTCGTCCAAGAGTACCAAGAAGGGCGCATGCTTTCAAACTTCCAGTGTCCATCGACTCCTAAGCTATCCAGCCTCTTATCTTCGGGCTCCAAGGAAAAGAGAGAGAGTTTCTTCCATCTGAGCTCCAGAGGCTCAAAAGGCAAAGGAAGGGGAAGTGAGGAGAGCAGCTACAGCAGTCAAAGCTCTCTTGATGAAGAGGGTCCTCAGGAAACAGGGCAAATGTTTGGGAACTTTAAAAGAGAACCATATACAGCCTTACTGCCCTCTTTATCTGTACAACTGATCAATTCTGGGATTACAGAACATGTGACATCAAATAGTCCCAAACCTCCATTCATGAGGCATCAAACACTTGAGGCCCAGATGATGCACAACTCTAAAACATTGAGGAATCTGGATAGCTGTGAGAACAATGGTGTGGAAATAATCGGGTCTCTTGCAAATGAACTTGAAACAAATGAGACTGTTCCAGAGGGCAAACCAGCACCTGAAGATGGATCTTTTGTTCCAACCGAGCCCCGTATCTCTCCTGTGAATATCACATTGCATCCCACTAAAGCAGAAACCAGCAAAGCCAGAAAGACAACCAGAGCTGGTAAAATACAATGCAAACCTCCTCACACTGCCCAAACATTTAACATCTTGGACCGAACAAATGCGAGACAAAATTTTGCAAAAAAACCCAAAAGGAAACAATTGTCTCAAGTTAGAATCGAAGACAGTTGCCTCATCGAAAATATTACTGGCGAGAACAACGAAGCGGATATGTCAAACATGGCACCTCTGAAACCTAGACCCAAACTTAAGGATGCACCATCGAAACACAAAAGGACTCCAGAGACTATGCATGAAGGAAGGCTGTGTGGAGCAAAAAAGATCTCAAACAAACCCCAAAGTCAAGGGCAACTTGTCAATCGGGACACGAGGAAAACAGGCAAGCAAGCAAAAAGGCCTGGAATTTCAGGGCCACAAAGAACCAAATCATCTCTGGACCATGTGAGTTATAGAGACATGTTTCTGGAAATTCATCACTCGGATGAAGGACCAGCTATTTTTGAAATGTTTGCCACCCCATTATACGAAAACCTCAGAGCAGGTAGTTCTGTCGAAAGGCCCAAGCTGGTGTACTCTGCTCCTCAAGTAAAGAGGCAACTGAGTGGACAACATAGAGCTCAAAAACCTGCAGAGAATAACAGGCGGAGGCATGACAGAAAGAAGGGCACAATTTCCAAAGGGAAACACCGCAAGAGGAAAGAAGTCCCACCAACTGATCCACAAAGCCAGGATTTAAGGCAAAATAGTGCCAGGGAAATTCTCGGCTCTGAGGGAAACAACCCGACAAGAAAGCATCAACTTCTTACCACTAAAGATGATCAGAGACACGAGTCGGACTTGCTAGCACAGACTGAACATAGTCCTATCCTGTCAATGATCAGAGAAGTTACTTTAGAAACTTTAAAAAATATTTCCTTCCATAATCAGCCAGCAGGTTTATCCAGCTCATTTCAGTCACACAGAGGACCCCATCATAGCATGCAACTCTTACAACTAAAAACAGACGAGCATATTAATGAAAGACATGAATTATTCTCAAGTGAAACAGAGGACTCTGATGCAGTTCAGCTCTCGTCACAACCCTTGATCAACACGTGGACAGGCAACAGGACAAAGTCCCCGGTATACAAGAGGTTTTTCGATGAAGTGGGCGAGGGACCCGTTACAGACGACTTGTTGAGACGTTTGGCAGAAGAATTGATTTCGTTGGAAGAAAAAGAGGGGGAACCGAAAAATCCAGAATGGACAAACGACGCAAACGACGCAGAAAAATTCAAGGTAATTTTAAACGAGGTGCACAAATAATAAACAGCTAATAAGAGTTAAACCTGTACTCTAATTCGTAAAAAAATTGACCTTTCCTTATTCTCTAACAGGTTACTCCGTTGAACAATCTGCTTCGTACTGAGAAGTCCAGTGTTGATGATACAATCACATGGACAAAAGGAGAAATTCTGGGCAGAGGGGCGTACGGAACTGTAAGTAACTTAGCGTCAAACGGTTGCAAATATTTTGGCAATGATTAGTAAAAAAATACAGGTGGTCCCTGAGTTAGAGTGGTGCGACTTGCGATTTTTCGATCAACGAAACTGTAAAAACATCCTCGTGTGCCAGACATACAGTGTATATGCAGTACGATATGTTGGGACGTTGCCAGATGCACACATCTCCCACCTTTGAGATACCTTATCTCGCTAGCGGTCCACAGAGGTCAGTTGTCGCCGTGTTAGAGAGCGCATATTTTGTTTTAAAGCCCAATTTTATCTTGTGTTTATCGCAGTCGGACGTCTCATCAGCTACTGGTGTGGTTCTTACCGCTCAGTTCATCCAGCTCTGCTCTTCACTCACGAACTGGTGCTCGTCCACGTTCCTGCTGCCACAAACATATATATATACTTTGATGTTTAAACATTACAATAGTGTAAATTGCGGTTTTGCTAAATTATGTACCCCAAAATTATTAACAAATTACAATATAATACACCATACTGATCACCATTCTTTCAAACTCCTGGGTAGGTTAGGCAATGTCACGCATGTCTCGACTTACGATATTTTCTATGGAGTCATCGGAACGCATCGTAACTCGGGACCTACCTGTAATAGAGAGATGAACTGAAATTCCACCACTCCCTTTGCTTATGTTTGCAGGTGTACTGCGGACTCTCGAGTGAGGGCCAGCTTATTGCAGTCAAACAGGTGACGCTGGATGTCTCCAATTCGGAGACGGCAGAGAAGGAGTACGATCGGCTGGAGCGAGAGGTAGACCTTCTGAAGAACCTTAATCACCAAAACATTGTGGGCTTCTTGGGCACCGCTCTTTCCGGCAACGTTATTAGCATTTTGATGGAATATGTCCCTGGAGGCTCCATCTCCAATGTTCTGAATCGCTTTGGACCGTTACCCGAGAAGGTGTTTGCCCTTTATACGTGGCAGATTTTAGAAGGCGTGGTTTACCTTCATGACAACAGAGTCATCCATAGGGACTTGAAAGGGAACAATATCATGTTGATGCCCAGCGGAATAATCAAGTTGATCGATTTCGGCTGCGCTCGTCGCCTTAACTGTTTGACACACAGCGGAAGCCGGAGCGATTTCTTAACGTCTGTGCATGGGACACCGTACTGGATGGCTCCGGAGGTGATTAATGAGTCTGGCCATGGTAAGAAGTCAGACATCTGGAGCATTGGGTGCACGGTGTTTGAGATGGCCACGGGAAAGCCACCATTGGCACATATGGGCAAGATGGCAGCCCTTTTCTATATTGGAGCCAAAAAGGGTTTAATGCCTTCGTTACCTGATGTCTTCTCAGAAGACGCTAAAGGGTTTGTCCAAGAATGTTTGATCAAGTAAGTGCCCTTTTCAAACACATCTGACCTCTAAAGTGATTTAGGACCAAAATTAGCAACAATAATGAATCAAATTAAAGAGTTTTTCTTTTCTAGATGAATAATTTTTGTTTTGTTTTTGCAGTGACCAGAAACAGAGACCATCAGCAGCAGATTTATTACAGCATCCGTTTGTGTTTGACCTCCGACAGTCTACGACTAACAAGTCTTCAATCCTTCCCCAGTAATCTTGCCTGAAAGACTCCTTCCTGAAGCGGGGGAGGTGGTAGCTCAATGGTTAAGATGTTGCTCAGAATGTCGTGAGTTCAAATCCCAGCACCACCAAGCTGTAACTATGCTCAGCCCTTGAGCAGGGCCCCCGAGTAAGGCCCTTAATCCTCTGTTCAGTTGTATAAGTGGTTCTGGATAAAGGCGTCTTCCAAACGCCATAAATGTAAAGGTTGATGTTTAAATTAACACGTGCCAATGTGTTTCCTGACAATTTTCACGTTGTACAGGGATGTGTGTTGATGTATGTAGGCCAGATTCCGATCCTCCTAATGCTAATTTTTTTTGTTTCTATAATAAACAATCGTACAATGAATATTAGACTTTTAATATACTTTATATTAGACAGAAGTTTCGCCCATCATCGATTCCTCTCTAAACGTTCTGCTTGCTGTTGAACTGACGCTGAACTGTATGTTCATGCCGAGTAGGTACACCAAGCGCCAATCAAAACGAGTTTAAAACGGAGTTCGATGCCTCAATCCCTGATTGGTAGATCGCTGGGTGTTTGACCGGTTACGTTTTTATCCTCGTAAATAAAAACGAACGAGTGATTTAGCAAAATGTAAAAAGTTGAGTAAAAAGTAAATGTCTGAAATGTAGCGCAACGGAAATACTTCAGTACAGATACTCGAAAAAGCTACTGAAGTACAGTAGAGAATTGCATTTACTTCATGACTGTGCACCACTGGTTCTTACATGATAAGATGCCAAATATGCACACAGGGTACACGAGAAAGCAGCAAAAAGACCGTCTTGTAAAGTCCTTGAAATGGCCAAGTGAAGCCATGCGGAAAATGCGCTGAATAAAAACTGAGGTTAAAGTAGTGGAAACCATGTGATTTATTGTCATAATCCAAATGAAATGGAGACGAAATCCAAAAATAATCGAAGATTTTGGACTTGCCTTGCTCGAATGTCTCGGTTTCTGTCGGAAATTAAATGCCTCAGAAACTGTTTGGTGCGAAGAGAAAAAAAACAAAAAAAAAAACTGAATGCATGTACAAATTAAAAACCAAAAACATCTAAGGAAGAAACAAACCAGTGCAAGACTGAACTGGTAGGGCACGGCCCAGGCGCCTCTTATTCAACACCAATTATTCAAAACGTCTTATCGATATACAACTTTGTACAAAGAGGCTACAGAGTAACCAAGGAACCGATTTTAAATGCACTTCACAGCAACGGTTATGTAAACTTCATAGAATTAGAACGTGTCCTTATTTGATTTTTCTTTTTTTTTTTTAAGGCACAGACTTTGGCATCCAGCTGAAGTCCATGTCGGAGGTCACAAAAAGATTAATTAGTATTAGTTACACTGCATCGCCTCGGACGACATGCCAGGTGATTGTTGTAATTCCTGCGCCCTCTTCTGACCGCTGTGCGCAATACAGGCTCTCGCGTCCCCGAATGATACAAGCAGCGCCAAACCTGAGTATTTAAAGTATAGCTTTTCTTTAAACATACAAAAACGTATGTACATTTATCTCCACCCTGCGTAAACGACGCTCTACTGCATTCCTTCGATGGCTGAGACATGCACATCGTACATAAAGATACTGAAGCGGGAAAAAAAAGGTTGCGTGTTTACAACTACGCAGCGTGGGGGGGGGGGTGTTTACAAAAAGCAGGATCGCTTCAGTGTCTTACACGGTATTATTTAAATTATCACGTAAGGAAGAAGAAGAAAAAAAAAAAAAAAAAAAAAAAAAAAAGATATTCGCACCCTTCTTGCCTTAGCATAGCATTCTATCGTGTGGAGAAACTTATTTGCACCAGGATGTCCCCATAGCGCTGATACACACCCCCACACACACTTGGAAATGTGGAACACAAAGCAGCAGTTAGGCTTACGAAAAAAAAAGGCAGCAAGCGAGCGAAGGGAATCACAAACTTTAGGAAGATTTTTTTTACTCTTCACCTCGCTCACGTTTCGAACGAGGATAAACCTCTGTGTCCTTCTCAAAAGGCGCTCATGATTTCGTCGCATGAGTCCTTAACAGCGAGTCCTTGTACTGTGTGTGTTGGTGTTCTCAGGACCACGGCTCTCCGCCGATCCCTTGTCCGCTTTCGGGAGCGTGCTGAGATGTTCGGAGTCCACCTGCTGTGCGACAGAGAAGGAGGTTAAGTACACAGCTGCGAGATGAGACACACTGTACTCACGTGGAAAAGAATTACCTGCGGCTGGCTTGGAGCTTTTGTTCTTTTTGGGGTGGTGATTATGGCTGGCGTCGGTATGCGTCCTCTTACGGGACGAGCTCGAACCTTGGGCCCCATCACCCCCGGGGCTCCTGAGGGCAGAGGCGCCGCCTCCGCCCCCGTGCGAGTGCGGGTTCGAGTGTTTATGGTGGTGCCGATGCTTTTCCTTGCTGACCAGCGGACTGGAATGCTTGCTTTTGCTGGCACCTTCGTCCGACGAGCTGTGGCGTTCCGAGGAAACCTTGATCTTCATCTTCAGCTCCTCTTTACTCGTTCCGCTCTTCTCGGCCTGGACTGGAAGACGGAGCTTCAGCGAGCTCCCTTTCTCCCGTCTGTCTCCACGGGCTTTCTCCTGGCCCGTTAAGGGCAGTTTCATCTTCAGCGGCGAGCTTATGGAGGTGCCGCTCGAGCCCTGCTGCAAGTGAGCGTAAGGGTGTTGCGGCTTTCGGTGCTCAACCTGACCAGACCCACCGAACAAATCTCTGGACTCTGATTCCGTGCTTGGCTGCTCTTGCCTGCGTTTCTGGGCCGCCAGTTCGGCCGCGTGCTTCTCCTTGTACTTCTCCAGGGACATTTTCAGCGGCTGAGACGTGGAAGGGGGCGGGAACGCTGATGACTTGGCCTTGTGTTCCTGTTTGACTGTGGGAAACTCGGTGCGGTGAAGATGCAGAGGAAGCTGTTTAAGAAAGTACGAGTCTGAGAGTGCTTGGTCATGAGGCCAGTCCGCAGAGCCTGGAAAATCGTATGATGTGCCTTGCACAGTGCCGTCCATTGGAAGCCCACTGCCTTGGAGGGACATAGGGAACGACGTAGAAGGTTTGGAAAAGGCTGCGTTCGTGGAAACTCCGGAAACGGCGTCTACCATCGACTGGTCCTGGGCTAACGAGGGGTCGGGAAAAGACGTGCTCTCTGATGATGGTCCGTCCGTTTTAGGTTTTTTCGCAGCTTGTGTTGCCTGAGAGGAAACCCCCCCAACCCAAAAGTTTGAATACACGCCGTAATAATATATAAATCAATATTAAAAAAAAAAGCTTACACACAGAATTAATTACCCTCCAGTTTCGAATCCTCTTTAACTTACTGGGAGTCTTCTCCAAAATCTGAAGGAACTCGTGCGTCAGCTCTGCATGAGAAGACGTTTACAGCTCAGCTTCGCGGTACGCACACACGCCATGGGACGCGATCGCTAGAAACTGATCCACTCACCGTCTAGTAGCTCGAGCGTGACCGAATTGTCTACGTACTCCCACCAGTGTTTGCCGTCGGTGGACACGGGGATCTCCCAGTTAGACCACTTGCAGGCTAGGTGAATGCAAACGCAAGCGATGACCGTGGGCCTGTGCTGCAGGCAGAACGTGGTGAGGTGGAGGCTGTGTGGAGGAGACGAGGGAAGACAAACGGAGAGCAGACCTTCATCAGACGCAGCCGAGACGCGCTTTTAAACATTCAACATGTCAATATACAATTTATAAATCAATTCTAAATTATAGAATTATAATGAACTTGTATGGCAGTTTATTGCTGGATTCGGAGAGTATCTAATGCAAGGGCTGGGTGATGCAGAAAAAAGCTCTAATCTAGATTATATGCAGCTTTCAATAAATCACTCGAATCATAATACGAAGTGATTTGCGTCTCTTCCGTTTTCCGATATTGATGATATTCATCGGCGGTCAAGGATGTCAGGCATCACAGATGCTCAACCCTCATCATCTGATCACCCAACCCACAAAGCAAATCTGGGACACAAAAACTAACGAGGGTTTCCATACTTCACTAAACAAAGTCGTGTATTTCCAAATGCCATGCAATTATTGTCCTGAAAGGAGGAAAAAGGGTTATAGGTTCAAGGAGAAGGCAGAAAACAAGCACATAGTTATCATCCATTAGATTTACTATCGAATCCAAAGCATTTGCAAGAACTTTCGACATACTCTACCACCGCTATATTAAACACACAAGCACTGGATACATTCAATTCTGCAGTGGATACTACTGGATTTCAAAAGTTATGCACTTTAATAGTACTGAGACGCATGTAATAATGAGGTCGTGGTGAAAATTGGATGGTAACCCTGTGCCAATGAACAAGACCAATGTTTGGAAATGGGATTGGTGGGATCTCTGTCAAGATTTACACCGGAAAAAATACCAGTGATGAACCCTGGGTGCCATGGATTAGAACAATAACGAACAATAACTTGTATTCTTAAAATGTTTTGCCGTGAGACACATGCCCCGAAGTCCATCATGGTAACAGTACATTCGAGGAAAAAATTCTTCAAAATGTTTATGTATTCGTATGACGGCCTTAAATCCGAATGGTTCCTCCCTTTACTCAAAAGATAGTTATAGTTTTCTTTTTTCACTTGACATGTTCAAATATTACACCTTTGTCCCACATGCAAACATTGATAAAAAAAAAAAAAAAAACAGAAATAACCCTAAACAATATGGACTACAAATTTCAATTAATTCTAAAAAAAAGCGTTTAAAAAAAAAATCATCATGTACCTGAAAGGAAAAGAAACAAAATTACACAAACATTCGACACAGGAAGCTCCACATCTAACCCTTTGAGGACCTTTTTGCTTCGGCTGGATGCCATTCAAAATCTGTGCCTGGATGTGAATCTGACAAGTTTGGCTGAACTCAATCGTGCAATTCTCAAGTGAACCAAAAAAGTGAGAAGGCTGTGAAATTTTTGTCTATTGTTAAACCTTTTAGGGGGAAAAAATGTAACTATTAATCAGAAAAATGCTCTGCTTTCATGGACATCAAACACATGCACACACACACACAACACACCCACTTGACCTGAAATCCCTAAAAAAAAAAAAAACTTTGGACTGAAGATTAGAATCCACCAGAGTTATCTGGAGATCATGTATAAAGGAATAGCTTAAATCCATCGGTCTTGACGATTGGAACTATCAGCAAAAATCAATACAGACGGTTTTTCCGGGTCGCATTATACAGTGCGAGAGCACCATCTAGAGGCGACTTACTGACACCACTTGCTGTTCATTAGATTTTTTTTCTTTTTTTTTTTTCTTTTGCAATTGGTTGATATCCATAAAGGCAGTGTTTCGGTGAATATTTCTGCACCGACAATTTTTCACAGCCTTCTTCGCTAATTTTTGCGAGAGGTGCCATAAAAATTAGGTCCTTAATGGGTTTTTTTAAATGAATTAACAAAAAAAACAAAAAAAAAAGAAACAAATAAGAATAGATAATGTGAAATGTTTACGTGTGTGTAAAAAATATCAGACGGATTATTAAGCTGATATGACAAAAATTATAAAAAAAAAATTACAAAAAAAATATTTCAAAGGGGTCTGGGGACTTACCTTGAGGCCTTCTATGTAATGTATACATCTGTGTAATCTTTAGCTGCTATTCAGGCTACCAAAGTGTCTTTTCTTTTTTTTTTTTGTAAGACAAATGCACTCCTGAAACCAAGCAAACGTGAGGTTCAAGAGCACCACTACACTTCTCATTGTGCATCTGACCCCCTCGGTGCCGACAGTGATCCCTCGTACAATACACCGCACTGCGACCGGGGGCCGGTACCGCCGTGCAGCCTTGCCCTCCCGGGTTAACGGGTGGGAAAAGAGGCGTCCCAGAAGCCGCCGGCGCATCGAGGGTGTCGGACACTTCGAGGGGAACCTGCAGTAAAGGAAGCTATAGTGTGCAGTCACAGTGCAACAAATGAGGTTCAGGATAACAACCTGTTGGTAGCCATGAAATAGGAAGTCTGTGCCAGATCCTTGCTTGCTGTGAACGAGAGGGGAAAAGAGGAGAAGATAAAAACGTGTTAAAATTTGTGACATCTACGAGTCGCAATAAGAGCTCTACGTTTTCTAACACATGGGGAGGGAATTAATTTTTTTTGGGGGGGGGGGGGTTACCTCTCCCTGTACTGTAGTTCATGCTTAGGTCAAAAAAGGTCACACATACGGTTGTTTACGGGGGATAATGGTGTAGAGACTGTTATATAAAAATAAAAAAGGGGTTGAAGGAGCAAAGTCTCTACCTCGCACTAGTTGGGAACATTTCACAACATCAGTATGAGGATGCTCAATAGTTATTTCAAAGCCTGCAACAGAAAGGGCATTAGCATCAAATACCGCTCAAGCGCAATGCAAGAACATTGTCCAATTTGATCTATAAATTAAATACAAAACACTAATGCATACACATTAAACCTAGAGACTGAATAACAGGCAAGGCTAGATGTGCTGATAATTAGGCATGTGCTGATAACTGGTCTCCAACTGGTCTATCTTGAGCAATCAGAACACCACACTGGAAAGGTCAATATTTGGACCTTTCCAGCCACATGTTTCTCCACCATTTATAATTATTGAGATTCGACTTCCCGCCTCGTCCTCTGGATAGATATCTTGAAAATAGCGGTTTCCTGATTCTCCTATCGCGATGACGGGTCTTATATCAGCACGTGCCTACTTACAGCATCACCCAATTAAATCGACAAACACTAACCCCTGTAAGATCATTCCCGTTTACCCTGTTGCACATATTTTTTCCCCCAATAATCTACTGGTTTAATGTCTGTACACTTTTGATTAACATAGCATGGCAAAAGTTTGTTTTTCATTTCGAAATGCTCAGTAAACACTATGTGAGTATTTGGTTTAAGCACAAAAAGTAGCTGTGGCTGGTTTTCGAGACCAAACGGTTATGTGCAACATACGTTCATTCATCCTTCCACAGGCTTCCACTTACCTAAAGTCTGCAGCACTATGGTTTCAAGTATCACCAGCTCTTGCGCTTGCTGGAGGTACGCCTGAAGTTCAATAGACAATCATTACATAATGCCTGTAATGTGTCTCGCCTCATAAGCTTTTAACCCACACTATCAGCCGCCACCCTGATCGAGGGCTTCCGACAGTCGTGGCAGCTGAATTCTGATGCTTTTTCTGGAAAACTGATCATGGATGCCTACATGCCCCCCAAAATATTAAGCAAAGGGGCCGTTTATGGCTCGGGAGCCGGAAGAACCGGTGCCACACAAACGGAGCATTTACGAGACTGGAGGTGGGAAATGACTTAACAAAACAAAGAAAAAAGAGCCGGGAATCACCCAGACTTACATTACTCTTTGCGTCTAAAGGAGGCTCTTGAGGGTTTAAACAGGCATGCGCCACTTTAATCACGTGTTCAAGTTTCCGGGGTTGCTCCTCCACTTTCGCCGCCAGGAATAACGCGGTGGGAGAGATGATCTTGGGAGAAGATAAGACAGGAGAACATCAACAAACAAACCCATTTCAATATGGTGCTTTCTGAGATTTGCAGGACCACCCAGGTTCTTTCCGGAGCGGATACCGAAACCGACTACGTTCACGCCAGAAAGTGACGAGTCGCTCGCTGTCACGTGAACGTCACGTTATAAATTTAGGATTTAGACCAGGCAAAAAAATCAATAAATAAACATTACAAATCCAAACAAAATTTAAAATCTTTCAAACAAAAGCAGGAGTCACTTTCTAGTGTGAACAAAGAGTCCGTTTCAGAAGCCGGGCTTCATCAGGAGCAGGACACTTACGTTTCTATGGAATTTGGTGAACGAGTGGTACATATAAAACCTGTGCATGTAAACAATCGCGGTGTTTATCGTCAGTTGCGAGCTGGGATTAGAATTAAGGAACAATTGAATAAGAAACTGCATTAAGGAACACGAACGTGATGTACATCCTGCTCTACCTGGGAAACCTTCATCCTTGTTTCAGATATGTGGAGACCACACGACACCCCAGAAAACCTAGACGTCGCCCTCTTTTTCAGGCTTCTCCCATTAGGGGGCGCCACAGCGCATCGTCCGTCTCCACACACCCCTGTCCTTTACATCTGCATCTTTCACACCAACTACCTGCATGTCTTCCCTCACCACATCCATAAACCTCCTCCTTGTTCTTCCTCTTTTCCTCCTTCCTGGTGTCTCCATCCTCAGCATTCTCCTACTGATATACCCCATGTCCCTCCTCTGCACATGTCCACACCATCTCAATCTCACCTCCCTCACCTTGTCTCCAAAACGTCCTACATGCGCCGTCCCTCTAATAAACTCATTTCTAATCCTGTCCATCGTCACTCCCAAACGAACATCTCAACATCTTCAGCTCTGCTACCTCCAGCTCCACCTCCTGTCTTTTACTCAATGCCACTGTCTCTAATCCATACAACATCTCAGGTCTCACCACAGTCCTATAAACTTTCCCTTTCACTCTCACAGATACTCTTCTATCACAAATCACTCCTGCTATCACTCTTCTCCACCCACTCCACCCTGCCTGCACTCTTTTCTTCACTTCTCTAACACACTCTCAACCTGGACGTCTCTACATAACCGAAATGAATAAGTATGGACCACCTGAAGCACAGGTTCCCAACACCACAAAATATTACCTACATCCAACTCCACACGAATTGTGACAAATTGGATAAGGTACAGCTTCTTAATTCTAGGGACAACCTGGGACACCTGAAGACAGCCCAGGAGATATTATCACACCCCGAGAAACCTCAGGACAGTGTGGGACACCCCAGAACTTCTCAGGACACCTCATCACAGCCTGAGAAAACCTTAGGACCCACCAGGAAACCTCTCTGAACATCTTTACACATAGGAAGAATTGTAAACAACCCGTAGAACAAGCTGAAGAACAACACCTACTCTATGGTCTGGTGTGAAGACCTCTAGATCAAATGTAACCACGACACCTTGAGTGAAAACTGTAACCCTCAATAGACTAATTCAGATTTATTCTGCCAAAGAACCGGGATTAAGATTCATGTAATAAAGTTATTCCAAATAGAAAAATATAACATTTCTATGTAGCTGGCGGTAAAATGAGGCCTAGTAAATAAAATAAGAGCCCCATGTCTTCTGCTCGGGTCAGGATACACGTTCAGCCTCTGTCCCATATCCTGGATGAGGTTCGCGGCTTGCTGCCGGTACGAGAGCTCCCGGTCGGGCTCGACTCCGCACCGCCGCGACGGCGTCGCCTCCAGTTGCTCCCTGGAGAAGAACCATTTGGTCGACGAGCCCCGGTGCGCCGCCATTGCCCTCCAACAACAACAGTCGTAGACAGCGCGCCGACGTCAGCACGCAAAGCCACGCACGGCAATGCACGTGCGCGGCGCACACAAGTACGTACTTATACGTCATCAAAGCGTGCGGTTCAATGTTTGTAGTTTTCACCTGGATCAAGTCACGTGGCTCATTCTCTCTCTCTCTCTCTCTCTCTCTCTCTCTCCCCCACACACACACACACGTGTAAACTCTAATGATGGGAGGATCGGATCATTTTTCTGACTTTGTGGATCTTTTAATCTTTGAGTCTTTTAGTTTCTTTCGTTACTTTGATCAGAAATAACAATAAAAAGGTTACACACATCCCCCCATCACGTGTACATACACCAACTTTGGAGTTATAATAATGAAAATATGACAATGCAGCTAAGGACAAATAATGATTAAACAGTATAAGTAGCTTGTCCCTCCTATCTTCTGGTGCGTGTCGTTCGTTCTTTTGTCACGTGACGCCCATAATTAATGTAACAATAATGCCAAAAAACAAATCTATTGTATTGTGTAGTATCTATGAGAGTCACGTGATAAAAGAACGAACGACTCATACCAGACCACTCATGAGATGAACGACTCAATTCTGTGTAATGGATTGTGTAGCGTCTACGGGAGTTACGTGATAAAATAAACGAACGATCTGGACTAGAAGAGTCGAGAAGTAAACTCCTCAATTCTGTTTCATGTACATAACCTATAGAAGTAGAATCACTCTTCCAGACACGAAAGAATCGTTCAAAATAAACGAATCGTTCATCACTAGTAGATTCTATGGTGTAGTGTAATTCACCATCCTCCATCTTTTCTCACCCAGGCGACCCTGATGACCCTCAAAACATTGTGTTCATAACAAATATATACGTGTTGAAAGTGTGGGAACAGCTAATGTTTTATGGGTTTCTGAGACAGATGTTCCTTTTGTTTTGGTAAAAGCCCAAAGCTCACATTTGGACCGTGAATGTGCGATAGACATTTTAGTCTCTAAAAGAATAACTACTAGGTTGTTTTGGAGACTTATTCTGGAAAGTAAAAGGAATTCTAAACCAGCATGGCTACCGTTCCATACTCACACCGTGCGTAAATCGTAAATCTGTTATTAAGGTGCATGAATGCTTTTCATTGAATATAAAGTTATGGATATTTATAGTTTGGTCAAAGGAAATGTATTTATTTTCAAGTGTAATTTTTTCTTATATAAAGTCCCTTGAGAATCAATTTTCAAATGCAATATACAAAATAAACTTTATTATCATGATTATTATGGATCGTAATATAACTGTACCCCACGCCTGATCACCCTACATCAGTACCTGATTGTAGTAACGCCCCCTTGTGGCTGAATTAGCACCAATCTCCACAAGATAGCTCCAAAAATCTAGTGGAGCATCTTCCCAGAAGAATGGAGGTTATTATAATAGCAAATGGGTGGAAGGGGATGTTCAAAAAAGCACACGGAAATCTCATGTCTATAATAGTGTACATATATTGGATTTCTCGTTGAAGAAGAATGCCTGTGTAGGAATCGTTCAATGACGTTTTCATATTTCTGGAAGCCGTCGTCTCTCCAATAAGAGAGGAAACCGAGTTCCCCGGCATGTCATTCGAACTGTTTCCTCTCAAGACCTAAAAATTTAAGGGCGTTTCCCACCAGGAGTTTGTCCTGCAAATAAATGGAAGAAAACGTCAGCTGAGCGTCGACAAAAAAGCATGATCAAATGTAAGTATTCGAATAAGCATCTAAGTGCATTAGGAGGATTTTAATGCCAGCGTAAGGGACCTTTAGCGTTCCGTCGAATTCCATCATTGACTCTATCAATGTTCCCGGCTCTAGCTCTCCAAGAGGAAAGGGGTAATCCGTTCCCAACATCACGTTATCCTAAAACAGAAAAAGAAAAGACGCACAGACCGAAACAGATTAGATACTGGATTTTAGCGAGTGAATATGCTTGTTAAATCTTAAAACATAATCAATGGGGCTTATGGAGACGGCTGATCCGCTGTGGCGCCCCCTAATGGGATTCGTTGGAAATGCCTTGATGTTTGGATTTCTATTATATAACAGAGTATAGGATATAAATGTCTAAAATTAAAAGTAATTTACTTTCATACTATGTGCCTTTAACATGTTTGTGCATATCTTACTTACTATATACCGACCTCATAATTGAAGGAACACGATTGTACAGCATGTTTTTGGATGCTTAGCATGAAATTTTCCCTTCACTTAAACTAGGAGATCCAAACCTGTTCCAGCATGATGATGCCCCTTCATGAAGATCTGCTTTTCATGGGTTGGAGTGAAAGATCTTCTACTATTGAGTGCTGACCCTCAAACCTATTGTACACCTTTGTGTGCTTTTCGAACATCCCGTTCCACATTTATTTTGTATAATAAGATCCACTTTTCTGGGAATATGATCCACTAGATTTTGCTCATTCAGCCACAAGGCTGTTAATAAAGTCAGGTATTGGTGTAGGTGAGGTGAGGAGGCCTGGGGTGCAGTCCGAGTTCCAATTTATTCCAAATAGGAGCAGGAGATCTTCCCATGTGAAGCAGGTTTTTATGGAGCTGGTTTTGTGCACAGGTGCATTGTCATCCTGGAACGGGTTTGGGTCTCCTAGTTCAAGTGAAGGTCCAATTTTATTGGCATCACATTTAAAGCCATCATGTACAATTGTTTTCTCCAATTTGTGGTAACAGTTTGGGGAAGAACCACAAATGACTGGAGAAGTTCTTCCAACTCTTTGTTTACAGTTTATTAATACTAGATTACTCTGAGATGAAAAAGACATCCTACCTTCCCAATAACATCGATGAGTAACTGAAGGGCAAGCGGGTCATGGACCAGGGAGTCCGTATAAAACGATCCTAGGTATTTACGTGGATTGATCTTATTGTCGGTAGCACAGAGGTCAGGCCGGACGTTGAATCCGTGCTCGATTCGTCCAATCGTATAAGGAAAAGCGCCACCTTGAAGAGACGACACGCAATTAATCACACACCAGTTATTTCCCGTCAGAGACGACGTTTCCAGGCGTTTTATAACCAACCTCCATGAGCAAAGCAGACCTTGAGCTTTGGGAATCTTTCAAATATGCCGCCAAAGATCATCGAGCAGACGGCCGTTGTAGTTTCCGAAGGCATACCTGTAAGGAAAATGACGGGATTTTGAAAAATACTTCTTAATGATTATTTAAGGGAAAATAACACCAACACTTTCATTGTAGTATTCAGTGTTCGACCAATGGACATGGTCACAAAGCAGCTTTTATAGATTTGATCTATTTATCCTGTACGTTTATTCCTGAACGCGTGGAAGATCTGCTTGAAATTGTGGTGTAATAGTACACAAAATTCACGTTTTTTTAAGTCACGATTTTATGTCACGAAAACGGTTATATCATCATCAGTTTACATTTTTAAAACCAATACAATGATAGGTTGGTTAAATAATATATAAAACAATCAATAAAAGAATATTTTACTTTTAACATTTTATATAATATATACCGAATAATTCTAATTATTGCAATACACTTTTGGTTTATATTGATTAAATTGAGCAATCGATTAATTTAAATAAAAATTGAATCAATTAAATAGTTTACATTTGTTACACCCCATTTGCTTAATCCAGATGTGTATATACAGTAAGTGTGTTTTACATTTAACATCAGATTTTCTAAAGATATGTTCTAAACTGCTCAAGTTCTTTCAGCAGACTTCAACTCCCTCGAATTTAAAGGATTGTCAGGATTTAATTATGATTTACTTACGATTTCCTGTACGGAGTAAGCAGCCACAGCGACTCTCAATTTAAATAATCCATTAAACTGGTTAAGAATCAGTTCACTTACCAACTAGCCATGGCAGCCAGTACTTGGCCATCCTCCCATCTGTCTGCATATCCCATGGATGCACAAATATCGCACAGTTTAGCTCTTCAGCAGCCTGATGGATTCAGAAATACCATACATGCCATCATCGTCCACTGTATAAGCCTTATTTAAATCCCTATAATCGATACTCCACACTATTCAGGTAAAGATTACTGGCACACATGACCCAGGGCTCCTCATGCCACCTTACTTACGCTCTTGAGACACATTATTTTGTCACTGGACTTACAGCGTACACAGGATAAAGCTCAGGAGCGTTCAGATCCCAGGTGTTGATATGCGAACCGATTTGGACCCCTGGGAAACCCAGCTCCTGCATGCAGCGTCGCATTTCTTGGACAGCCAGCTCAGGGGCCTGCATGGGAAGAGTGCCGAGGCCTACGAAGCGCTTCGGGTATCGCCTCACGGTGGCTGCCAGGTCGTCGTTTAGGATCCTAGACAGGTCCAGTGTGTCCTGAGGCTTCGCCTTTTTGGAGGAACAGATATATTCATATAAATTTGATCAACATGAAAAAATTCAAATGTTCTCTGAATTTATCAATAGTGTTTATAAAAAGTGCACATTTGTAAAAACAAGGATGATAAATGTTGGGACACTTAACTTTCCAGCCATTTGTGGTCTTTTCTCAAACTGTTGCCACCAAGTTGGAAGCAAACGATTGTATAGGAGGTTTTTGGATGTGTTGTGATGAAATTTTATTCGAACCAGGAGACCCAAACCTGTTCCAGCATGGCAACGCCCCTCTTCACAAATCCAGCTCAATTAAGATATAACACCCACGACCCTGTCGCCGGTTCACCGCTGTTCTTACGTTGGAGCACTTTTGATAGATATGGATTATCGCAAACCAGGAACAGCCCACAAGATCTGTAGTTTTGGAGACGCTCTGACCCAGTCGTCTAGACGTCACAATTTGTCTACTTTGACCATTTTTCTTGCTTCCAACACGCCAACTCACTTATCACTTATTAATAGCCTTATAAATAAATCCACCCACTAACAGTTGCCGTGTTAAAGAGATCATCGGTGTTTTTCACTTCACCGCTCATAATGTTAAAGTTGATGGTAATGCCTGATTGGTGTATATGTGAACGAGGTCAAGTTTTGAAGTAGGTATTTACCCAGTAGCTAAACATTACAGGGACAGTAGACAGGGCCTGAACTGTGACACCTGAAAGAAATACAGTTATCAGATATTTTAGTCAGATATTTTTAATTGATTGAAATAAAGAATTGGCTTTACCGTGCTTATCCATGTCCTGTATCCGGGCCTCAGCGTCCCAGCAGTTCTCCTGAACAACACGGAACACTTTCCCATCCTTCATCATCTTCGCCTCTCCCTGGGAATCCATGGATTCATCGAATGACCACAGAAAAAAAGCCGCACATATTGTGTATAAAAAATTTGATTAAGAAAACCTACGATTAATATTTCAGAGAAGAAAAAAAAAACTGCTGTAAGGCTGCTTTTTGTACTTCCAACCACCAGAGAGCATCGCAACCACGAAGTACCTGAAGTTTGTCATTGAGTGGAGGGCTAAGAAAATATATATACAGTATATAAGCGATGTTTATACTAATATAATCTTAGAATCATATCTATAGCGCTGATTTTTCGGCAGTCTTTGATAACTTTGTTCCAGTGAAAATCCATCAATGAGATAAAGTCAAACCATCAATGAGTTAAAAAAAATCACACTGGCAGCAAAAATCTAAGACAAATGACCCCGAAGGACCCGAGTTCCTGGGACGTCTGCCATCATCTGTCCCCGTATCCTAAACGGTAGCTTGTTCTTCCTGTGCTGCCCACTCATTCTTCACAGGGGTCTTGGTTGGCCCAAGCCAACGTTCTCACACAATCCAACCCTAATAGTGCGCCAGCACTGCGATCGTTAGCACAATTCACTGCAATGTGGTGCAGAGGAAGCAGTGCTGCTGCTTTGTCGATATAGATGTATAGCATGTGACTTTGGTGCAGGCTCATTTGCATAGATTTAAACACCGCTAATAAAATGTGGAAGACTGGACATTTTTTTGGTCCTAAAACCTTACTAAGCTTGGCTTTTTCTTATATGTCCAGCAGATGATAATAAAAATACACATTTATTTCAATCTCTGCAATGTTTCCTGCATCTCTTTGCATTTGCTCACCTTGCAGTGGTGGTGGAGCTGGACAAATCCATCATATCCATATCTCTGGGAAATACACGCATATATTTAATGAACAACAAATGAAATAAAGACATTATGCAGCACACAGTCTTCTTACACTTTCACTGCCTGCCTGTCTTTTAGACTCTGTTTATGGATTTAATCTCCTGACCTGAAGAATTCTCCTGAAAATTGGCTTGCGTATGATAACAGATACAGTGCAAAGTAATGGAGAGTGTGTTAGAGAAGTGAAGAAAAGGGTGGAGTGGGTGGAGAAGAGTGACAGCAGGAGTGATTTGTGATAGAAGAGTATCTGTGAGAGTGAAAGGGAAAGTTTATAGGACTGTGGTGAGACCTGAGATGTTGTATGGATTAGAGACAGTGGCATTGAGTAAAAGACAGGAGGTGGAGCTGGAGGTAGCAGAGCTGAAGATGTTGAGATGTTCGTTGGGAGTGACGACGATGGACAGGATTAGAAATGAGTTTATTAGAGGGACGGCGCATGTAGGACGTTTTGGAGACAAGGTGAGGGAGGTGAGATTGAGATGGTTTGGACATGTGCAGAGGAGGGACATGGGGTGGTGATGGGAAGACGTGAGGATGTGGTGAGGGAAGACGTGCAGGTAGTTGGGTTGAAAGAGGCAGATGTACAGGACAGGGGTGTGTGGAGACGGATGATCCGCTGTGGCGCCCCCTAATGGGAGAATCCGAAAATAGAAGAAGAAGTATGATACAGATACGTGTTTGAGATTTGGTCTTGGTTTGACAAGAATTTCAGAAACACAACATGAAAAGAAACAAAATATAGGTTGTCCTACTCTTGATTTCCAGTCTTTCAATAATCAGCAGGCAGTCGAGACAGTTTTGGGTTAAACTGTCAGGGCAGTTAAAAGCACTCAGGGCAAAGAGCATAAACAGGGTTTGTCGATTTTTTGCACAATTTTCCGTGCATTACGGTTTTCCTGGGAATGTTTTTGTGCAAATTCTACAGGAAAGTAAACGCCAAAAAATAGAAAGCTGGGCCTCCTCACGGAGTCCAGCTATTAAAAAAAAAATCTGTCTATTAAATATCAGTGTATTTGCAAACAAATCAATTTCTTCCCCTCTGTTAGGCATCCATCCATTCGGAGAACGTGAAAATGCTGACGTTACTGTACGCCTGCTAGATGGCCCCCGGGGCTGCCAGCTCGAAATCTGATAAGTTAAAGCAACAGCTTAATCTTTATGGATTTGAAGCTAGAGGCACTCGCACTGCTGATTGTAAAGAATCAAAGCAGATTACAAGAGTCACCTGGGGATTCCTGAGTATACTTGACTTAAAGGGCAAAAACCAAAACAAATCAGCTTTGTTTTTAAGACAGAACGTACATATTAATCTACTGAAATCTAGATCCCAGTTTCTCAATTAAATACGCATCTGTTTCCATTCAGGACTAGGGCACAAGATGAGCATGGAGAATGGCCATCTTCTGAAGTACCTGGTGTATTTATCCAGTGACTTGGAGGCCAGTTGTAAGGGTTTTGCATGCATCAGTTGCATCCACAACGCAAAATGTCAGTAGGATGGGTTTGTCATTGGGTGCATTGGGGATCCAAGGTTCAAACATGTCATTGATTTGGCTTTTGAGTTCTTAGAAGCTGGTGAAGTGATAATGTGTACTGGAAGTGAGAGAAGAGCAATAGCCATTAGGCCTAAATTCAGTTTCTGAATTATGGTCAATAAAGATGCTACATGGAGAGTTGGGTTGCTGAAATAGTAACATTCCTGCTTGGTGTATATGTTCATGGTGGTTCATGCGTACATTGGGAATTCCATCTTGGAAAATTGTGGAGTGCTCAGGATCTTAAGAGGATATCCACAGATGCAGCATCATTGCAACAGCAAACCACTGTGATATGCCACCTTGAGTTCCATTTCTTTAACGATTTGACCATAGGATGAGAGATGTTCTCCTCTCTGGAAACAGCCAACCTTGCTTGTGAGCAGACTGGTGAACAGGGTGACCTTATGCTGTTCAGAGATGCCCTTTTGGTTGGAGAACTAAAGAGAGCATTGTAACATAAAGCCTGTGCTCTGGACTGAAATGGCATTAGGTTGTTGTGCTCTAAAATTCTCCAATTCTCTCAGAATGGAGTCCAGTCTGTGCAGCTGGGGATGATTTCGCATCAACGGCCTGGAGATCCATTAAACTACAGAGCAACACAGGAGCTTTGAGGATGGATTTGGACTGCACTTAATGTCAACAATCTGCTACAATGGCCTACTGGTTGCCTTTAATCGCATATCGCTGCACACCTCAATGTTTAACTCTAATAAATTGACATTCGGTGCCACCCAGATGAGGACGGGTTCCTTCTCAAGTCTGGTTCCTCTCAAGGTTCCTGCTTTATGCCAGTTCAGGGAGTTTGTCTGGATATGAATAATTACTGAACTGAAAGCATTTTATATACCACTGGATATTAACATTAACTTTGCCCTGATTCTGAAACATATAGATCGCATGTGAACACAACGAATGATTACCTTCACTGTTGACACAAATTAGTAGGAAAGGCCAAGGTCCTACTCCATTAATATTTTACTAGAGCAGATTTCAAAAGCAGCCTTTCTACAGATCTCACTGTTAAATCCGATGATGTCCTCAAAAGACAATATACATGAGAATATATAGACTTATTGAACAACAATATACCCCAAACCCCCCCCCCCCCCCCCCACCCACACACACAAAGACATACACTCACATGTTTCATACAATTGCTTACATTACAACTTATTTATCCAGCTCTGATTTTCCCTACCTTCTTCAAATCAGGCCATTCTTTGGGTAAAATATGGTTATGGATATCAATCTTCATCTGCACAGATCTCACTGTAATCCTGAAGACACAGAGCTTAAGTGTGAGAAAGGAATGAGAACTGGATCATGAACCTGAAGCTCAAAGTCAACACCGTTCACTGATCATTCTGACCAATCAAAACCATTCACTCCGCATTCCCATTGGTGTCTGTCTAAACATGGAGATGAACAACATTCCTAACTGGGAGATGACAAGCATAAATAAACATCTTTTCCAATTCTGCCCCCTATTGACTGAAATTTACATAGATCCCATTCATTTTAAAATAGCTGTTATTTGGGAAATAGATGATATTATTTATTTTTAAATAAAAAATTAAACATTATTTTCGATTTCCCATGTATATTAGGTATATGTAGAACTCCCCTACTTATATGGTCTATAGGATTACTATTCAAAAGAACCCTTGGAGACCCTTTTCTACGTGTGGATGTAAATGTATTGCTTGGAAGATTGATTTAGGAGAATTGAAACTGATACTTTCCATACACCAAAGTCGTGGTTTCCATACACCAATGACGTGGTTTCGAAGCGTCTTACATTTTGCTCATGTGTGATACAGAGACGTGAGCGTTTTCAGACGTTTGAGAGTGGATGAGCAAGTTTTGTGAGCAGCTCACTTGGTGGTGCCAGGATCTGAACTCACAATCTTCCAATCCAAAGTCTTACACTTCAACCACTGCACTACCACCTAAATGGAATGGGATCCTCCTGGAAAAGGGAGGCATGGCCTCCAAATCACCAGCTTCTTCAAAAGAAATATTGTATGTTGTTGGCTGGTTAGGGTCCTCACATGGTTATTGGATCTCATGCCCTGCTAACGCCTGATAGAGACTGGATTCAGTGCTGGTGCAGTCTGCTAATGGGGTGCATTCAGAAACATAAGACATGCTTTCAGCTGCTTGTGTTGGTTTGTGATATAAGTACGTAGATACAAAGACAATAGTTTATTATCCATTCCTGGTTGTTTCGTCCTCACTGCATAATTTACGAAGTGGTATCAAAAAGACTTATTTTGTAACACGCCAGCAGGTGGCAGCACACGGCTGCACGCACAGTCACAGAGAGCGCCGACTTTTGTCAGTGTGCCAAAAGACTTTTTTTTGGTCTGTAACCTGATTCCTGAAAAATATTTAAGTATTAAATTTGATCAGATCATGATAGATATTTTAGGAAACCAAATAAAAGACTACAATCTCCAAATGTTCCCTGGTAACACAATTAATTAATTAATTGATTCAGGTTGTTCTGCACATCATTACCTGCCCTTTGGTTGTCTAATGACTGACATTTTCTTCTGGATTTGGTCCAAAACTGAATTCTGGATGGTTGCAGTAACCAGACTCAAATCAGATTAACACACACACACACACACACACACACACACACACACACACACACACACACACACACACACACACACACGAGGACTGTAGCTGTTTCAAAACTGCTCACGGTGTCCTCATGTGTTTCACATTCATTCACTCAGTGTAATGGAAATTGTAGTCATTTGACAGCAAAACGGAGAAGATAAACACGCCCCTCCTGTCAGAAGGACTTGGGCAGATCCTGAAGCGCATCGGTGTGTTAGGAGGGAGATCGGACAGATCTTGTATAACATCGGTGTATTAATTTGGAGATCGGAGAGATCTTGGACGAAATTGGTGTGTTAAGTAGGAGATCACAGGGATCTTGGAAAACATCAGTTTGTTAAGTTGGAGATCGAAAAGATCTTGGAGCAAATTGGTTTGTTAGGTAGGAGATCAGGATCTTGACTCACATCGCTGTGTTAAGTGGGAGATTGAAAAGATCTTGTGGCACATCAGTGTGTTAGGTGGGAGGTGGAAGATCAGAGATATTAGACCATTAGTGTGTTAATTGAGAAATCGGAGAGATCCTGGTCCACATTGGTATACCCGGGAGGTGGATAGGAGAGATCTGGCACCACATCAGTGCGTCAGTGGAGGGCAGATACAGGAGAACTGATTAGAGGAGAATTGCGCTGCAGGTTGGAGACACAGCAGATCAGTGCTTGGATCGGGTGCGTTGTTTTGTGGTACAGATCAGCATCGGATGCGCCTGGATGGTGTGAGTCAGACTGCACTGATAAGGCTCATATTTCACACTGAATCATGCCCGAGATCTTGGCTCCGTGTCCCGTGGCGGAATCGGTGGTGGTGGTGGATCTGACGACGGGCAACGGGACCGAGAGAGACCGGGAGATGAACATCACAGACAGCGTGGAAGGAGAAGGTAAATCCATCCCTCTCTCTAACACCGTAGATGCGTTTACTTTCAGGAATATTTTGGGGACCTCCAGATGCGTGCAAACACACACGCACGCACACACACACACACACACACACGCACGCACGCACGCACACACACAGTCATAGGTAAACCCAGATGTTATCTACATTTCTAGTAATAACCGCTTAAAAGGGAATATTGATCAGTGTGTGTGTGAGAATGAGATTTGCTCTTTGACTCTGCACCTTCAAATGTCATCTAGGATCAATCCCAAAATCCCAAAAACTGTCCACATATTGATCCAGAACATCTGCCGGAATCCTGAATAATCTGTCTGGACTCCAGATATTTCTTTTAATAAGGTTCCTTCCTAAATGAACCGAATGCAAGGAAGGAACCTTATTAAAAGAAACATCTGGAGTCCAGACAGATTATTCAGGATTCGGACAGATGTTCTGGATCAATATGTGGACAGTTTTGGGGATTTCTTATTTAAAAAAAACATCTGGAGTCCGGACAGATTATTCACGATTCGGACAGATGTTCTGGATCAATATGTGGACAGTTTTGGGGATTTCTTATTAAAAGAAATATCTGGAGTCCAGACAGAATATTTAGGATTCGGACAGATGTTTTTTTTAATAAGGTTCCTTCCTTGCATTCGGTTCATTTATGCCCACTTTTAAACACTCAAGCAACGAATGTATGTACTATTTTCACTCCACTTTGTTAGGCAGCACATAACATGGTGGAGAAACCAAAGGGAAACTTATCATATCAGGAGGTCATTGTGAGAAAACAAGGGTAGACCTTGAACATATTTCTAATCTCAGATCTACATACAACAGTATCGGGAGACTTGACTTTTCCAGCCATTTGTGGTTCTTGTCCAAACTGTAATCACAAAGCTGGAGCATTACATTTTCCCTTCACTTGAATAAGAAGACCCAAACCTGCTCCAGCATGACAATGCACAAAGTGAGCCTATTCCACACTCACTCATAACGACCTCCAATCTTCTGGGGAAATTCGTGCTCGTTCAACCGCAAGGGTATTAGAAAAGTCAAGAAACTGATGGAGGTGAAGTGAGGAGGGCACTCAGTGTTCCTGTTCAATAGGATTGAGCTCTATAGCAGGTAGATCTTCCACTCCATCCCATGTAAAAGCATATATTCATTGAGCTGAACCATTGAACTGCTTTGAGAAGAACTGAAACGCCAGATGATCTTTTTTACCCAACATCAGGAGCTGTGTTTTCTAATGCTCTTGTATCTAAATGAACTCCCAAAGACATGGCCTAAAATCAAGTGGAAAGCCTTCCCAGAAGAATGGTGTTTATATCCATAGCAAATGGGTAATAAATATGGAACTAACTGTTCAACAGGCACATGATCACGATGGTCGGGTATCCGAATATTTTTGGTGGTATAATACGAATATTCACGCGATGTTCTTTTAATCTAAACACAAACACAAGTGTTCGACAATCCTTCAGCTCGCTCATTTCAGCTCATGGTCATGTTCTCAAGGCCATGAGTTTGGCAAAATATTGTTTATCCGGTCTCGAGGTACTGTATTTGTCCCTTCCAATGTAATTTAGCGAGTCTTTGTATGCAGCATCAAAGGTACTCTAGGACAGAGCCTGCTCTCCATAACCTTGAGTCCTAATGGGTTTGCTGTCTCATTAGCATGAGATCTGTAGGCACTCGAGTCAAGCCAAGAGGAAGATAAGAAAAAGATAAGAGCAGGACGCAGCAGGACGCTCTGGCAATAAGAATGTCATTTCCGCAGAATACTGCAGAAAAAGGTAAAGGCCGAAAAACGGATTCATTTCCTGTTATATCTTATTAGTGTGATGGAATCGACCGGAACCTTCATCGCTTTGAATGTACAGCTGATGCGGGCGACATCGTGATTCCAGATCCCCGTCCTAAGTGACCACCACACAATCCTCCACAGCCTGCATTAGTATTCCTCGTCTGTAAGCGCTGTGCCACAGTGTTGCTCCGTGGCACACGAAATCACCCCCGAGCAATCAATTTGCGCCACTGAATAATTTATAAGGGTTTTTCAGTTGCCTTTCGATGTCTGGGCTACGCTGTTCCAAGGCGTCAGAATGGTACAGTGACTCGACTGTCAGACGTGTCGATCGCTCATTTCAGAAGAATACCGCAAAACTGGACTGTTCTGACGTTTTACAAATTGGACATAAGTTTGTTTGTACAAGAAAACAAAGGCATCATCAATCTGGAATCAGTTTGGTTTAAAACTCTTCAGTGTCAAACTGTTTCAAGCTTCAGATCATTTAAAGGAGCCTCAATCTGACTAACACGCAGATCTGGTAGATTAGGAGCAAGTCCAAGTCCAAGTCCAAGTCACAATTCTATGCTCCTTATTGCAAATTCATGCGTTTCCATTCATCAAAAAAATACAAGTACAAATATTTGCCACTCATCTGTATATTGTGTTTTCGTCTTCTAATATGGTCCTGCGTTAATGTTGCCCCTCACATTTATGGCATTTGGCAGACTTACATTTATCTCATTCATTCAACTAAGCAGCTATGGGGGTTGAGGGCCTTGTTTAGGGGCCCATGAGTGGCAGCTTGGTGTGGCTGGAATTTTGAACTCACGATCTTCAGATCCAAAATCCAATGTCTTAACTACAACATCCCTCATCCTTACCTTTACCTCAACTGCAAATTTCTTGGCATTTGGATTTCTGGGTCGACACTAACAGCATTTCATTGTACATGTACACTGAAGCAGAACCTCAGGAACGTTCTTCGTGTCAGCCTTCACACCAGAAAATTTTATTGTATTGTTTTTCATGCCAATCCTGAAGCAGGAAGTAATGTGGCAAGTTTAAACCAACATATTACTCAATGTGCAGTGCTTCCGGTTCTGTTAAAGCTTTCGTTCCTCTAGACAGGTTTGGAAATGCTCTAGACCAGAGGTCTCATGTCACCATCTGTGGAAGAGCCGTTAGTGGGTCGTGATTTTATTTCGACACATGCAACAGGTTAAGCTAATTATTGACATAAGGGTTTAACAAACATCCCTCAAAAGGTTTTTTTTAATAGTGGAGATAATATTAGTGTATATCAGGAATGTTATGAAACATATTAAATGGCGGACCGCAAGTTTCCTGAACCCCCTTAATCATGTGACTGGAACGACACAAACATTCCTGACCAAAAAGACAAAGAAAAGTCTTTGCAAAGATAGAAAGCAGTGTGTAGGTTGTTTTCTGCGGTTTCGTTGCTCTGCCGCTTTATTGGATCATGTCCCATCATTAAGATCTGAATGGAGAAGTGGATTGTGTGCCATTAGTTGGCATTTTTTTTTAAATGCAATAAATGGACAAATTTGTAGACTTGGAATTCGCATTTCCAGACATGTCTTGCTGTGGGACCCTGAATTAACAGATGGAAGCTTCTTCAGGACGTCTGGTTTGGTTCTTCTGCTGGTTTGGTACAGGTTTCAATCTTGGGAATTTTCTGCTTTTACTATAAATCGTGCTGCATTCAAATGTATTCTATTTTTACCAGACATATTTTCCATTGTTCTACTTCATGTGCTTGGCATGTACTGTAAATCCATTTCATTTTAACAATGCAATACAAAAGTAAAACACATGCAGGTCCAAACGTACTAAATGGGGTTACTAAAAGGTGACACACTGTTTATATTGCAGCATTTGCTTCGGAAATGAAACCATTTTTCCAACAAGTCCTAACTCTTTGCTCATGCACTGTCATTTCTGGGTTCACTTGTCTCATCTTACTAGCCTTTCTTGGCTCAATCATGGAGCAGTAGATTGAGAATAAGCCCCCAGTATTGTAATTTTGTATATATATTTAAATAAAGGCATGTATTTTACTAATCTTTTTTTCCCTGACAGGTCTGTTGGAGAGCAGTATGCGCCTAAAGCCTCACGAAGCTCAGAGTTACAGGAAAAAAGCCTTATGGGTATCATGGATCTCCATTGTGTTGACTCTCATCCTGGCAGTGGCGGCCTTCAGTAAGTCGTTTCATCGCTTTGGTTTTAAAGGGAAATTTCAATTAAAACATTTCTCATATTGTAAATGGTCATTTATTTCACATTATTTAAATAAGCTGGAGGAAAATAAATGTATGCATAAATCATACCCAGGAGCATTTATACAGGACATTTGTATCCCACAAGACCTTCTGAGTAATCTAATGTATAAAGAGACTTAACTATATAATCATCATATAATTAGTCTGAGTATCTTCAGCGCTGTTGCGCTTCGGTGGATGAGCTGCATTAATGGAAGATGAATACTTTTACCATTTAGTTGTCATTTTGTCATTTCCAGCTCATTGTGAGCCCTGCCTTTTATAGAGATTTGTGGGTGGTGCTTAATTTTTTGCTCAGGATTTTATAGTAATTTGTTTTTGGATCTTTGTTATGATAGATATCAAAGACATTACAGATCTGATAGAAGAAGAGAAAAAAGGAAGACAGGATAGTGAGTTGGGAGACATGAAACTGACTGTCCCTGGAGACATGGGAAATTGTGTGGGTTTGAGATGAGGTTCTTTATCTTGTTAGTCAAGGACATTTAATGTACTAGCAGAAGCAAATTAGTGACTGGAAACTTGCTGGAAATGAAGGCCAAGTCACACTGGAGCATTCTTTTCCGCTCTTTCTCTCACTATAGGGCACATTGTTCCTATCGAAATTGGCTTAAACCTGAACTTCTTAGCATAATATTGTTATTTGGGCAGGGGGTTAAACTGAGATAAAGCTGAATGTTTACAGAGCTCCTGCACTTTCAGTTCATGCAACATACTATATGGAAAGTTACATCAGCAGTTGATAAGTTTGGACAAAGCACAGGGTCAGCCATGATTGATGGCTAAGGGTCTTGCTCAAGGGCCCAACAATGGCAGCTTGGTGGTCTTAACTATAGCCACCAATGACCCAAATTAGTCCTGTCCCTTTAAGAAATAACCCCTAATATCAATGTGTATTAAAGAAACCGGTCACAGAATCAACCTCTTCCATTCAAACCTCTCCACCACCATGGGCGAGACCAAAGAGCTGTCAAAGGACGTCAGGGACAAGAATGTAGACCTGCAGAAGGCTGGAATGGGCAACAAGACCTTCAGCAAGATGCTTGATGAGAAGGAGGCCACTGTTGGTGCGATAATTCAAAAAGGAAGGAGATATAAAGTTAAGTCAATCGATCTGGAGCTCGATGCTAACTTATTTCTATTGAACAAAATCGAAGAAGTGAGACGATGCAGTCTGTGGTTCCCAGGATTCAAGATCTGAAATCCAAAATCTGACAGTGCTTCTCACTAGTTTGTTTAGGTTTAGAAATAGATTTCTAATATCAATCAAAAATCACCCATTCGCTGAGATAAACTAGGGCAGCTCACTTGCCACATCCGTGCGAAACTCACATCAGTCTAACGCTCGCATGGCACGATGCCCAGGCATCGTACCGCGTTCGAGTGCTTAGTCATTCCTCAGCCGTATCGTCACATGAGCTGATGGTGGGGGCTTGTGACTCCTCACCCTTTCCTCCAGTCTCGAGAGGATGAACACTCTGCTTTGTTTACCCTTTGCCCGTGTTTCTACGTGAAGACCTTCGTGAAGTTTAATTTTGAGGAAGGGGGGGGGGGGGTTTGGCATTCACACACTAATCTGAGGAGGAGAAATGAAATCAACGTATAAAACGTTTCGCAATCTTTCATTTTCACTTTTTTAAATTTTCACTTTTTTTATAAATGTGAGTTACAACAGGCCAAACTGCATTCTTACCTACTGGATCAGTGTAATGATTTCAGCATGGATATTATTTGTATACTATTTATATTCATATTAACTGATAAAAACTGGTTAGGATTCCTCATAGCACTGCGAACAGGATGTTCAAAAAGCACCTACATATCTCATGGTCCACAAGCTTGTTATAGACACACACACACTATCTCATTTCTTTCTACATTTATAACATTTGACACCCTTATCGAGAATGACTAACATTTATCTCATTCATAAAACTGAGCAGATATGAGGTTAAGGGCCTTGCTCTGGGGCCCAGAAGTGGCCGCTTGGTGTGACTGGGATTTGAACTCACGACCTTCGAATCCAAAGTGCATTGCCTTAACCACTTATCCAACACCTCCTCCTCCTCTTTTACCTCCACTAAGCCACTATTTTGTTCTGTTCAATATTTAATTGATAAAAGAACTATCAGGAATTGATACCCAGTACAGGGGATTATGTAATCAATAAAGTTGTTATATGAAAGTGGGATTTTGGCAAGTACAAAAAGCTAGGACAGCCAAAGCTAGGCTAGGAAAATTAGCATGAAACAACAAACACTATGAACCGAAATGAATAGATTGAAATTGAAAAGGCAGAAATAGTGTGAATAATGTGTGAAATCAAAACATGTATGTTATAATCTTAGCAGGAACAGAATGAATTGAAATGTATTGTTTGTGAAGGAATGCTATGGAGTTCTGGAGGGAATTAGCACAAGATGGCTAGCACATGGTAAGGGAGATGGTAGCTCAGTGGTTAAGATGTTTGGAAGGCTTTAATGTTCAATTTTATTAATTTTCATTTGTACATCACTTGAAAAACAATGGACATTGTCTCAAAGCAACTTTACAGACATAAAGCGGTTGTATAAAAGAATTTATATGTTTTGTGCCTATAATAATTATTGTGATTAAGCGGGAAATCGTTCAGTTCAACAGAAGGGGAGTCACAAGGTTGCTTTGTGGAGGTCCCTGAAATTGTTTAGCATCCAATAAATTTGATGTAATAGGGGTCTGGAGATAAATCCAAACTCCAATCACAGTGATATCCAAGAACTCATTTATGTGCCTCAGTCTTATCAAGAACAACAAGCCAGAGTTTTATAATGAATGAGGGAAAGAATTGCAAATCAGATCCTGTATGATTCAGATTATTTAGCCTAAGTAAACACGCTAGGTTAATACACAGATGCTAATCTAATTTTATTTCATCGCAAACCGGGGAATGTTCTTAATAACAAATAATAAGTCCCTGAAGCAAATTGGAATTCAGATAGTCAGCTAGATATGAAGCAGCCGCTAAATGAAAACCAGACAGCACTTTTACTACAAGCAAACTCCTCCCGCTACGACTCGTAAATAGCATGGCGCAGGCTCCGTAAAACAGCTGTCGTTTGAACAATAAGCGAAGACCTACTAATAAGCTCATGTGTCATCCGTTTCATCTAATTAACTCTTGTGAACGATTTGTATTTCTGGGGATTTGCAGTAAAGCACATATCAGCGAAACCCCCTGGAGTGTCTACGTGCCGGTTCATAAATCTATGCCATGTTAAGGGTGTTAGAGTGCGTGCCCTGCCGTTATTCTCATTCGAAATACAAGAGTAATTGTAGTAGCGGTTTGGGCATGTGCTTCGTGTGTACTGAATCACACTAGAGAATTCTACATCCTATAAGAACGGACGTTCAGTGTTTCTCTGTATCCCTATAATAAGCATGGATAACCAGAAATTTGCTATTTATATGGTATTAAGGTTGAAAAGTAACACACACACACACACACACACACACACACACACACACACACACACACACGGATCAGGCATTACATTATGACCACTTGCCTGATATTGTGTTGGTCCCCCTTTTGCTGCCAATTCGAGCTACAGGAGCTCGTCTGTTGGATCAGACCACATGGTCCTTACATGCATATATGAGCCTTGGCCATGACCTTGTCGCCGGTTCACCACTTTTTCTTCTTTGGACCACTTTTGCTTGACACTGACCACAGAACAATGGTCGGTGGTCCTCAAACTTTTGTCCATATCCTCACAGTTACACTTAATGCATTCCTTGTCTCTTATTTGTTGTCCCATATTTCATTTTCCATGATTGTCCTTGAATCCTTTGCAGTGCTCAAATTGAGGGGGTGCTGGGGGAAATCCGGGACCCCCCTTAAGGCATTAGGGACATCCCATGACAAGTGAAAAATAGTCCCTAAGATTATTTTAGTAAAAAATATAACAGTACAACAGTGACCCCCATAAGACTCAATTCGAGCGCTGATCCAATGTCTTTCCACTCGCATTGAATAGATCAGCATTTGCATCTTCTCTTCTCATATTTACACAACAGTAATTCATTTAAAATAGGGCTAAATACAAAATAGCGAAAATGCTAGCACCTCTATAATATAAGGCTCCCATACAAGCGGTAGAACGCAATCTCTATGAACCTCCCTTTTAATTTCCTTGCATTTTTTTAAAATCTCAGTATCATCAAGTTTAATGAAAAGGATTAACGCTGGAGTTTATCATTCAGGGATACGGGGAGACAGATTTAAAGAGTCTTTGCTGTCTGCAGATTTCTAATGACCGCTAATGTTCCTGGAGTAAAAAAAATATATATACCACAACCCTGAAAGGATTCCTCTGTTCTCCAAAAGAGAAACCTTATAAATGAGCTCCCCTAGGACATATATAGGGCTTAAATCTCCACCGAGCAGCATATTGCCTTACTGGGTAGATAAAACTATTGGGCTGATGTTTTAATATGTTTTAATGGTCATTAAAAAAATCTGAAGAATACAAATCTTGTTGAGGAGATAGAAATAATCTGCATTTTCTAATTTTCATCAGAACTGTTGCATGCAAGGAGTAAATGTGCCAAGAAGATTTTGTATCACAACACTGAGGGATGGAAACACAACAAGCACCTGCTGTAATTAACCAAACGAACTAGGAGAACATTTACTCTTACTACACGCAACGAGGAACAGTAGATCTTTATTTGCTACTGCATCCAACATGATATTTGTCTTACAAGTGTGGTGTAACAATCTACCAAAACCGTAGATCAATCATCCAAATCATCCTTGGCTTTTCCAAATAGTGGTTCTTCCTACATCGTTACCACAATGTTTGAAGCGCACAATTATATGCGATGTCTCAGCATGCAGTAGAACTTACGTAAAACTAGTAGACCCAAAGCTGTTCCAGCATGACAAAGCCTCTGTGCACAAAGCAAGCTCCATGAAAATATGCTTTACATGGGTTGGATTGGAAGATCTCCTGCTTTAGAGCTCTGACTCTAACCCTATTAGGATGAATGTGGAGGCTGATCACACCTGGCTCATGCTGGAGTTTCTTACGCGCCATGAACCCTTCTTCACCACAATTGAAACTCTCTCCATGAAGTTCTTGATAAACTGATAAATAATTGATTTAGTTGCAATCTTACTGGCAGCGATATCCTCGCCGTTGAATCCCTTTTTGTACAAAGCAATGATGACTACACATGTTTCCTTGCAGGTAACCTGATTAACAGAGGAAGAACCATGATTTCAAGCACCAACCTCCTTTTAAAGCTTCCAGTCTGTTAATTCAATCCACATGACAGCGCGATCTCCAGCCTTGTCTTTGTCCACACTTTAACCCGTGTTAACGAGAGAATCACTGACATGATGTCAGCTGGTCAGTTTGTGGCAGGGCTGAAATGCAGTGGGAATGTTTTGGGGGCATGAAGTTCTTTTTCATGGCAAAGAGCGACTTTAATTGCAATTCATCTGATCAATCTTCATAATGCAGTGGATGCAAATAAAAAATTTATATTGGTGTCATTTTCCATTTTGATGTCCGAAGCGAAGATTAATTGAAGCTCATGTCCCTGAACCTATGCCAGAGAATTGACTAATGATATCATTTATCACAAAATAGGTCCGTAATGTGTATGATAATAAGCTCCACTCTTCTGGCAAGATGTTACACAAGATTTTGTAGAGATTTGTGCTCCTTCAGACACAAGGTTTTTAGTAATGTGAAGTACTAATGCAGGTGAAAAGGTGAGGAGGCCTGAGGTTCAGTCGGCGTTCACGTTCATCCCAAAGGAGTACAATGGGATTGAGGTCAGCGCTCTATAGCAGGAGATCTTCCACTCCAACGCATTTTAAGCATATTTTCATGGAGCTGACATTGTGTACTCTCGTAGTTCAATTGAATGGAAAATTTCATCTTTGCAACGGTGTGCCTCTGAATTTGTGCTAACGTCAGATGACCCACTCTTGTTCCTTTAGCGTGTCTTTATGAGACACACAATATCTCAAAAAGATACGATATGAATTCAATACAATTACACTACGTAATCTTTTTGAAGGATTTTAAAACCAAAATATTGCGATTTGATGCTCAGCACTCATCTCCATGACCTTTCCGTTATCTGCTCCAGCGCTGGAAAGCTAGATTCAGGCACCCAACAAATTCCTCTCGGCTGCATGTGACACGCTGTTCTCTTCTCTCTATATTTACTCTGCTAGCCTGACATTTCAAGGTGCCAAGAAAGACCTCAGGGGAGTCAGTAACTTCAAGCTGTTCGGTTGTCATTTTTGCAGAATATGGAGTCAGTGAGGGATGTCATGATGGAAACAATACAAAAAATAGACATTATATAGACATGAATCATTAGCCATTAAACACTGCAGTCTGTGTAGCGCTAAACATATAGCGATTTTCAGATTCAGTGTCTATATCTGATTAACGCTGTTCATTTAGGAAGCACAAATGGGCAAATTGGTCTACTGAAACGTATGATAATATCCCCAGACTACCCGTGTTTTCCGGACTATAAGCTGCTACTTTTTTCCCACACTTTGAACTCCGCGGCTTAAACAACGAAGAGGCTAATTTATGAAATTTTTCCTGGGTTTTTCCCGGTTTCACAAACTTCAAGCCAAAAAACTGAACCCCATAACATTAGACCAATAAAATTGCCGAACGTGTTCAAGTGAACCAATTAAACTCTTTATAATAAATCAGATGCGCTCCCACTGAATCGGGCCGCACCACGTCATAAATATGGATGATGTTCCTCTGACGTTTGACCTGCCGCTCACTCGGATTGTCTCCAGGAAATGTGAATCATTCGTCACGCTGAAAACAACCGGGCATGAAAACACACTTCATCTGTGTTCTGAGCTGCACGGCATCGGGAGAAAAGCTTCACCGATGGTGATTTTTAAACGCACGACGACGCCAAAAGAAAAACTCCCGAGAGAAATAGTTGTGAAAGGAAGGAGGAAGAAAGTGAACAATGACTTTCTTGGTAGGCTACTGTTTAGATACAAGCCGTGTAACAGACACTGTCTTTCATTAAAGCCTGTGTAAAGTTCATTAGTTTCAGTGTAGGACAAAAAGTATTGGGAGACCCGTTTTTCCCAGGAGGCACACAATTATACGTGTCTGCAAACTTTTGCCCGATTTATCCATTGCAAAACTTCAAAGTAAATGTTTAAAGGAACCATTCAGGACTTTTCTGTTGTTATGGTGGTACAAGAAAAAGATCTACACTGTAAATCTATTGATTATTGTGGGCTACATTTTACTTTCCTGGACCCTAAACATTGGATGATGATGGCGACGTAAATATAACAACTTGCTCGTCATAAACGCGGATGCTGGCGTGAATAAGGACCCAGTCGAATGAAGCAGAAATGCATAACTACGCATTGGATTACGTTCAGTTGATTCACGAACGCAAGCTCTTAGTCATTAATTCAAGCTAATTCACAAAGACATGTTCAACATTTTCTGCCAGGAGGAACTAAGTGCTTTCTAGGTGCTGTGCCGCTTCCAGAGACAGCAAGAAGCCTGCAAAAAAAGGAAGTGATGCAGGAAACCAGTATAGTGCTAGTGCTTGTGGTTTAAAAGGGCCTGCTTATTTATTGCATGCAGAACAGGGAATAGTTTAAAAAACTTGCCCTCTTTTTTCCAACCCCCTGCTTATTTCTATACAAACAAGCCCAGATGACTGCGTCGTTCTATTTTTATTTGTTCTAAACATACCTTAAATTTACAAGTTTTTAATACTCTAATCAGCACGGACTAATACTTAACATAGAGCATGAAGACAAAATATTCTTAAAAATGTTTTAAAGTAATTTTGGTGTTTTAATTGACGTAAATCATCAAGACACCAAGCGGAACTGTTGCTGTGTTTCCACACGGACGGTTTTAATTGTCGGATGTGTTGGCGGTTTTTTGGTATACAGGGATATACTGTAAGTCTCTGATCCATTACCACAGTAGATGGAGGTAATTGTCTACTTAAGAATGCGAACCCACTAATAAAGAAGAAGAAGAATCACAGTGGATTTTGGTGCTCGATTTCAGACTTGGCGCATCAGTAAAACAAATGTTTAGAGATTAAAAAATGGCTGGAGTTGACTTTTTTATATCTTAGTAAAGAAAGGACATCGTCAATGAATGTGTGTTGCGTTGAAGGATTTTATATTTCTATAGATTTATTTACTTTTATGTTTATTTATTAATATTGTAAATAAAAATGGTGAAACAGAAATGCGTGCTGTTATAATCGCGTTAATCAAGTTACATAAATTGAGAGAAACAGGGGGATAGACTGGGGAGGCAGGAAAAGAGGGGGAGACAAGGAAAGATTCAGGGAGCAGCACTTTTATTGATTGTGGTTTCTAAGCAATTCAGTTTTTTCGTTGCACTCGAGTTAAAAAACTTGTACAACAAAATGCAGCTATACGAATGCCATCATACTGATATGTACATAGATAGATAGATAGATAGATAGATAGATAGATAGATAGATAGATAGATAGATAGATAGATAGATAGATAGATAGATATTTATTTAATTATCCATTTCCGGATTGAATTACTGACTGAATGATTTTTAAGTCATTGTTCACTCTGAATTATATCATTGACTTGAATTTGGGACGATTTTCTAAACCGGAAATACTTTTCCATCTCATGTCTCAGAAAAGTGGGTCACGATCTTTTTTTCCTGCATCTGTTGTGCTTCTTTTTTTTCCCAGAGGGTTCTCATTTCTTTTCTGTGCTGGAGAAACAAACCAGCCAGACTGTGTAATATAAAAAAACTTATTGGAAAAAAACAAATCAGGAAGTGACGGTTGCATCCGGTTCGTTTTTTTTTTTTGTCCCATTCTGCAAACATCAACTTCAAAAGCGTATAAAAACGGTCTACCTGCAGAGCCTGAAAAATGATGAATTTTCTCATCAGTATGGAAGCTCTTCCTGTTAATATTAATGATGCCCCGCAATATTATTTGTTCTTTCAAACTCCTCAGGAATCCTAATGCTCATAATGCTGTTTCAGTCTGTACGGAATAAAGAATGATTGCCTTAGGAAGGTATGGTGAGATGAGAAAGCGTTGACTCCATTAGCACGTCAACTTTCTGGCTCCAGGACATGACCTTTACACCTTTATATGAATAAATATTAAAATGAATTCAAGATGTAAATGGTGTAGAACTGCACAGGACCCTCTCCTAATACACTGACTGAACTAACTCCTTAACATCAGCACCACTTGTAGCTGGACAGCTCCACACTACAAACTCTAGTATAAATTGTTTCCCCAATTGGAACAGTGATCATTATATCAACAGGATGCGAGTGAGATCGTCGGTTGTCCACAAACATCTTATAATGCAATTTAATTATTCGTTTTTTAAAATTTGTACATTCTCAGGTTGCAAACGTGCATCCAAATGAGTACGGAAATCTGCAGTCTTGATTCTCTTGACAAACTATCGGCGCTGCACAGGGAGACGCAGAGGGATGGATAGGAATCTGATAACTCGCTAAGAACGACCCAGCATTGAAGCTTGTGCATTATTAAAGATGACAGTGGAGAGTGCTCGCTTTTTTTTTTCCACTCACTGCATGCCGCAGATGCAAATTTTGCTGGCTGTGGTTCAGCTTTATATTATAACAGAACAAAGATTTGGTCTGGAGATGGAAGGGCAAACCTCCTTATATCATATGGATGCCAGTCAAATAGATAAGAAACCTAGATTTAAATCTGGATGATCAGTCAGCCTTATAATACTCTCCATTCTTCTGGGAAGATGTTCTACTAGATTTTTTTTGAAGATTTGTAAGAGATTCATTCAGCTAAAAAAGTGTTAATAAAGTCAGATACTGATGTAGGGGAGATGATGAGGCCTGGGCTGCCAGTAGTCAGTGTTCCAGTTCATCCCAAAGGTGTTCAATAGGGTTGAAACTCTATAGCAGATCTTCCACTCAGTTCAATACATTTTAGTTTTCAAAATCGTTTTCAAATTGATCCCCTTTGCAGAGCGTTTTTCCTAAATGGCCAAAATGGAAAGAACAAGAACATATTAATGAGGAAAGGGCCTACGTTTGCATTAGTGGAGAAAAAACACATTATTAGCTGTAAAACCAATTTCCGATGAACATCCAAAGGAAATAAAACCCACCCAAATGAGACATGAGGAAGTGAAGAACACCCTACCAGAGATGATTCTCATTTTGAGAAAATGATTGTTATTACGAGCTCAGGGAGCTGATCAAGCTTTCTTCAGTGTGTTCCTGCTGCTCTAGATGTTTCATCACACCAATTACTTGCCAAAAAAAACCCAAAGTCAGTCAAGAATGACTTTTCAGTATCCGCTGTTGAAAACTGTTCACACGAGCTTCTAGTGCAGAATTTCTGAACAAGTCAAGCGATTCTAGGATTGTTACATCAGCTCCGCTGTACGTGTTGCCGATGATGTTGTTGAAGGTTGCGTCTAAACAACACTGAAAAAAAAATCTATAATAAAATGCCACCCACATATAACCTGTCCTGACTGAAGAACAGGACGTACTTCAAAATAAAAAATGATAACTGTGGATTTCTTCATTCGCAGTTTTTTGAATAATCCATGGATAAACATCATTGTTTGCACCAGCTTTGTTCACACATCTCCTGTTTAGATAAAAGACGTTTCAGCAGTCAGAGGCTCATTTGTATTCCAGGGCATTTAAGATTCAAGGTCACATCTTGTACCATCAGCCAGGTTTTGGAGAATGCATAAAGGATGGAGCTGCTCTGGGGCTGCATGGGAAGCCTGGCAGGTGTGATGCTACGGTATGACTCATTGTGCTCTGGATGTGGAGTTTTGTCCTCATAAGAGATGAAAGGAAACAAACAAGGAACTAATCTGAAATAAGCCATGTTACATAGAAAGAAGTTTTGGGCAAAAAAAGAAAGATCTCATTTTGCACTTTAGAATTCGACTTTACTTGATGTCTTGGTGATTTGGTCATCCGGTGCCTCCCAGATGAGGATGGGTCCCCTTTAGAGTCTGGTTTCTCTTATGGTTTTTTCCTCATACCATCTCAGGGAGTTTTTCCTCGACACTGGTTCACTCATTAGCAACAAACATACAACTATAAGGACCAGACTTATAGGCACTAAACGTGTACGTTCTTTATTACCGCTTTATGTGTAGGCTCCCTGGTAGTCTAGTGGTTAGGATGCGGCGCTCTCACCGCTGCGGCCCGGGTTCGATCCCCAGTCAGGGAACCAACCCCAGCCACTCCTTAGTGCCGGTCCCAAGCCTGGATAAATGGGGAGGGTTGCGTTAGGCAGGGCATCCAGCGTTAAAACATGTGCAAAATCAAACATGTGGATGATCTGCTGTGGCGACCCTAATGGGAGAAGCCGAAAGAAAGTTTAATTACCGCTTTATGTGTGTAAAGCTGCTTTGAGACAGCTTTACAATGGACAACAATGGACAATGGACAACAATGGCCATTGTTGTAAGCCCTATGAATTGAAATTGAATTGAGTCTCTGGAATTCATAGGATTCTTTATATCTTGATGGAATTCATACTTACAGTGCCTGTCAAAAGTTTGGAAACGCCTAGACTTTTCATAGTTTTTGAGACGCATACTTTAGACAACAAACAAAAACCCAAGAATTGGACAGTGAACGAGTCAAAGAAAGTGGAAAGATTTGTCATTTTTGTCTCTAACTGAAGAACTTGTGTAACACAGAGACGAAGAGGGATGAAGTTAGCAGAGATCAAACAGTCGTCTGGAGTGATATCAATCAAGGAACGTCCTGCCCAGTCACAGCACCTAAATCCCATTGAACTGCTCTGGGATGAACTGGAATTGGAAATAAATCTCCAACTTGTGAACACCTTTGGCAAGTTTTCCAAGACGCACGGCAAAATATTTGAGCTGAATGTTTGGAGAAACAAACTGTGCCGAGGGAGGATTTTTCAATAAAAAATAAAGTCTGGATATTTATATATCTTTTTTGGGTCAAAGTAAATCTTCAGACGATCTAGTTTTTGCACAGAAACAAAACGACCCTTCATCTCTCTCACTCAAATTAATACCTCTATGCTTTAAAACGTCAGTTAGCATTATTAGCATTGGATTATTGACTGATTGCTGGCATTTGACATTATATTGTCTCTATAATAGGACTCAGTTGACAAGTTCAATTGAAATCAATTTCACCTCCTGACATTACAAATTTCATGAATTTCCCCAAAACAATGAATCAACAAAAAGCTGCATTCATTTAGAACTCTAGGAATCCCGTGACCCAACCTCCAGGATGATAGACATTACTGCATTCGCTAATCGGATTTAGTCAGTGCTGTAATAATCCCTGCTGAGGATTCTAGGAGGTAAATGCTAGATGCAGCAGTGGTGGTTATCATTTCTTGCTGTGAGCCAAGAAACATTTATCAGCCAGCCTGTGATTGAACCTGAAATAAATTAGGCACAAACATGTCCTCATCTCAGGGAACAGGGTGTTGAGTAAAGCTTCCTGATGATGCAAGGCCTTCCTAATGCAATGCTCGAGAGTTGTGGTCTATAGCAGAGAAATTGTCACCTCCAAACGTGATGTGAAAAACATATTAAAAAACATATTACATTCGAGTCCATAGGCAAAATGATGTGACAGTTATCAAGTCGTCATGGTGACACAAGGTACAGTAGCACTGCTTTTTTTCTCCTTGGATGGAAGCTCTAGTGACCTCATTCATGGCTACCATCACCTACAGCGATGTCCCCACCAAAGCACACCTTTTTAACAAATAATGCAGAAACTCCAGATGAATGAATGAATGCGATGAATGTGAACGCGGAATGAAAGCCCGGCTATCCGGAAAACGTAAACATCATCACTTATTTCCTGGGTAATTATTAACTGTCTCGTTGTTCTTTCTTTTCTAGCCGTTTCCTTCATGCGACACAGCGCATCGGCCTTTGGATTTGCTGTAAGATCTTATTATTATACATTTAATACGATTAGTTGAATTGTTAGCATGTTATGGGTCAATTGTCATTCTAACTCCATTGTAATGAACATTAATTGCAATACTGCCATGATTTGCTAAATGGATTTGAATTATAACATCACCAATAAGAATCAGAATTAATTATTTATTTAAGTGTCATGCATGTACAAGGAATTTGTCATGGTGTGCTGGTGCTCTAAATAAACTATAATAATAACCTACGAGGTGGTATCTAAACGTTTCGAGAATGATGGTGCTAACTGGTTCTATTCTGACGATCTCATCATAGACAGCAAGTTAAAACTGAAATTCTGCATGAAACTGGTAAAATCTGGCACAGAAACATTTGATGTGACATGCGTTTGACAAACGGCGATGCCGCAACGAGTCGTTCGAGGTGTTTCGAGCGGGACGTGCGGAAGAACATCTCCGGAAGACGACGAGAGATCAGGAAGACCTTTGACAGGCTCAACCCCCGAAAATGTCGAAACCATTCGGCTACTCGTGCATAATGAGTGTCGGAGAACAATCCAAATGATCTCACTTTCGCACCCACCCTACTTGCCAGATTACAGCCTGCGGACTTCGGCTTCTCTTGAAGATCCACTGCCATTTTGACACCATTGCGGAGATTCGGCGCAAATTGCAGAAGGTGCTTAAGACGTTTCGAACAGAAGACCTCCAGGACGCATTCCAGAATGCAGGGAGCGCTGTATAAATGTAGATAAGTACTTTTTTGTAAACAGAGCGAGTCTTTTTTAAAACTTTTTTATACCACCTCGTATTATTGATGAGGTCGGTTGTCAAATTGACACCAGTTCACCACTTGGCACCAATTCGTTTGTCAATTTTCCTTGTGTCATTGTGGTGTGTGACTCTTTGAATCATCAAATAATGCTAGTTGTCCTAGACAGCGAGCGATTATACCAGTCATTTTACTGTTAGAGTGTAAAAAAATATTCAGTACAGCACACCACTGAAATCATAATGGCAAAATCGATGTTGGGTGTTGAGTCAGAAACCAGATTCTAGGTCATTATGTCGAGCCGGTGTTTCTTCTTAACGGATGGCTGCACATTTCTATTGCAGTTTGACGCCACATTAGACGTTCTGTCATCAGTCATCGTGATCTGGCGCTACAGCAACGCCGCTGCTGTGCATTCGGCCCACAGAGAGTACATGTAAGTACAAAACAGCGCTGCACTGTTCCACAACGTTATACATGCATGGTGGAGGGAAAGCTGAGAAACGTGCAATAGATAGGGATAAAATCCTTATCATTAAAACTCACTTTTTTAATAGTATAAAGCGTAAACGTGTACAGTAGCTTTTTACCATGATGTCTGCCAATCCATTTTTTTCTTCAGCCATTTTTAATGACTGCAAATGTGGTTCTTTTAATGCATAAAAACCTTCAGAGGTGTTGAGACCCAGGGAATGTCTTTTTTTCCTCCGAATGTGGGAGTAAAAGATGAACAAAGTGGTAATGGAGAAGGAATGAATTCCAGGTTCTGTCCTGAATGCTGACAAATTGAATGAATGTCAAACAGTCAATGGTTTAAGTGATGGTCTAGTTTGAGGAATAAACAAGCAGGAATGGAATGGAGACCCAGGAGTATGAACATGCTGGGTGAACTTTCTTTTCGCAGCTATCCAGGTTGTAGCCCAGTAGCTAGTAATGGTCTAATTGTCTACGTGTCTAATTGTCAAGGGGTTCAGGCAATTTTTACATCAATTTTATCGCCATTACCAGAGCCTGTGTGATACTGGGGGTCATTTTCATCCTGTCCTCCATGTGTATCCTGGGCAAAGCCATTCATGATCTGTCCACCAAGCTCCTGCCTGAAGTGGTGAGTGAATCTCTCATCACATCACATCACATTACATCACATCGCTTCATTTTCTGTTCTAAAAGATAGAATAAACATGAGATGAGATGCAAATCATAAAAGCCTGTTCCAGCATGTGCACAAAGCCAGCTCTATGAAGATATGGTTTACATGGGGTGGAGTGGAAGATCTTGAGGCGGCTGCTCTAAAGCTCTGACTTCCTTATGTACATCAGTAACCAACTTCACCAATAACCTTGTGGCTAAATGAGCACAAAACTTCACAAGCAAACACCAAAACTCCAGTGGAACATCTTCCCAGAAGACTGGAGGTTACAATAACAGCAAATTGTATGTTAAAAATAGCACACATCAATCATATGCTTCTATATCATGACCTCCAGACCTCAGAGAAAGAACAATCCGAGATTAAAACGCAACAGAAATCCGTTTTCATTCCAGAAAACATCTGCTCAGACCAAGCAGCTGTACACATCAGGATCTCACATTTGGATAATTGGAAAGACTAAACTAAATATAGCTTCAACATCTCCCAGTCCTTTCTTTCGAGAATTTAATGGTAATGAGAATGAGACGCAGTGTTTCTGGAGATGGAGAGACTCCGCGATTTCACAGATCCGTCTTCATTATACTGAATGAATTCTTCACCTCATCACTTAATTCATCAGATCATGAGCCCCAGAGAACCTTGTTTCTTCTGAAATGAGGTTTCCAGCATTTTCATTCGGTTCTGAAGGTGGAAAAAGGCAAGCGTTGTGAGTCATGTTCTATTGTGTGCTATTTTATATTTTGGACAATATTTTGGAATATAAGGGATTTATCGTTTAGGATGCCACTATTGCGTCACCTACAGGATTCTGGTTTTCCTTTTTAGTCACCATTCGGCGAAACGTTTCTAATTTCTTTTTAGGCCGTTTTTTCCCGATTCAATTGCTTGTACATCGACACATACGGATATTTGGAAAGCAAATTTTCGGAAAGTTCCTTTTTAGGAAAGCAATCTTTCAAAAAGCGATCTTCAATTAACAAATTACAGGAACCAGTCACGACGTAGAAGTACGACGATGTTTTAGTGCCACGTTTATAAAAAAACAAAATACGATTACGAGAATAAAGTCATAGCGGTAGGAGAATGAAGTCGTAATATTGGGAAAATAAATTAGAAAATTACGAGAATAAAGTCGAAATATTTTGAGAGTCAAGTCGAAATTCAAAAAAAAAAAAAAAAAAAAAATGCAAAATGCTTTGGGAATAAAGTCGAAATATTTTTAAAATAGAGTCAAAATTACGAGAATAAAGTTCGACATAGTTTCGAGAATAAAGTCGAAATATTTGAAAAAAATAGAGTAAAAATTATGGCGTTGTAATCAGTAAATGTGCACTGCAGCAGTTCTGTAGAAAACTTTATTTATTCAGAAGAAAAGAATCAGACAGACATTGAGGAATTCGCCTGATTTGTGCAGTCGGGAGAACAGCGACGGTTCCATCTGCATGCTATTCGAAGATAAAGATATTTAGATATAGATGTTTATTTTAAAGTGGCACTAAAATGCCGTCGTAGTCGAAAAATTACCACTAGTAATTAATTTACAAATAAAATAAAAGTAAATAATTTTTGATTATTCAGAGCTGTGATTTGATGGGATCTCAGTCTCAGAGAGGGACAATATTATTATTCAGCAAAACCTGCTTCTTAAGGTTATTTGGGAATTGAGCTCTTTTTGGACTGAAAATGAGGCCAGTGGTGCTAAAATGTCCCTCACAAGCAGCAGATAGTAATCTGTGATTGTCATCGTCAATTAAGATATAGTCGAGAAAAAAGTACATCTATTGAATCCAATGTAATTGAGTAGAGAGTCAAAGTTGCTTTTATCTTTGATACTCAATAACATTGGAAAGTTGGCAGAAAATGACTTAAGTACAGTAGCTCAAATACTTCACACCTCTGCAACCAACAAGAGAGAAACGTCTCGCTTAGAAAATGTTCAGATATCCAAGAAGGAGCTGAGGCCTGGGACAGATTTGTTGTAGAGAGACATCCCAGAAAGAAGTCTAGACATGGGCGTTCGAAGGAAGGCTTTGTTCAGCACGACGAACTTACTCAGGTAAGAAACCCTTCCAGGCACAGGAACAAGCGAGTGCAGATTAATAATGTAGGAGTGGAATAGGTTTCTAGGCCGCTGCGTGGGAAGCTGCTAGACACATTCGATGAAGCCACGAGAGATGGACAGGAGAAAAAAAGGGACTGCGATTCCTGATTCTGATGGACGTCCTGTAAACCGTTCACTCAGTCACAGTTTAATTAGTCTTAATCTAACGTTAATCTAGCGATAATTAGCCAAACGTTGAGATATAATCCTGTAAAAATGTAGATTGCGTTTATTCCTTTCTCATATCGAGGTTGTGTCTTTGTTGTTATGCGTTCAGAGGGATTCAAAGTGATAACGTTGTCTTGTGTGTGTTCCTTATCGTCGTTTGGTTTCAGAGAGATTTACAGAGGACAAGCTGTGTTTGAGCGCAATAAAGGAGAAATGGGAAATGGGTGGAGCTTGACAAAGAATAGGACGGATCAGGAAATGCTTCTTATATTATTAGGATTGTTTCGCATTTCTTTAATTCTTGACTTATAACGATGAACAAATCAAAGCCCCATTTACACCATAGATGTCAGTGAGTGTGTCATTGGAAACAGTGGGTCTTATCAGTACAAGGACCACCACTCTTCAGACTCCAAGGATGTTAGTAAAGTTAGGTACTGATGGAGGTGGGGTGAGGAGACCTGGAGTGCAGTCAGAGTTCTCACTCACCCTAAAGGTTTTTAAGAGGGTTGGAGATCTATGAGATCTTCCAGTCCAACCCATGCAAAGCAGATCTTCATTGAGATGGCTTTGTGCACAGGGGCATCATCATCATGGTGGAACAGGTTTGGTTCTCCTCATAATTTTGTCCATATAAACACACACATTATATATATTCAGGCTGTCAGAATAATGCAAATTCATTTTTAACGCCACCAATTTTATTAAAGCGCGGTTAATGATTTTCTGTTGCAGTTTGATCATTTTTATACGAAATATAAATAAATAAATAGAGAAGAGGCGCAATTTAAACCTTCATCGCAACACACATTTATTCACCACTTCCCTTTTATGACTCAGAAACAATAAAAAACAAAAAACTCCGCCGAGAAAATCATTTTAAATCACAAAAATTTAATTTTTGTGTCAAATCAAGCACCAGAAATCCGCCATGACGCTCACATCCGGCAATTAAAACCGTCCGTGTGGAAACATAGCAAAAGTTCTGTTTGGTGTCCTGATGATTTACGTCATTTAAAACACCATCTTACGTTTAAACATTAACAAGAATATTTAGTCTTCATGCTCTATGTTGAGTTTAGATTCAATAATAATAAACATGCATTAAAAACGTGAAAATTAATCATTTAGATTAGTAGGTACATTTAGAACAGATAAATGGGTGCGATTAACTAATTAAATATTTTAATGGATTGACAGCCGTAATGTAATATATATATATATATATATATATATATATATATATATATATATATATATATATATATATATATATATATATAAAGACAGTTCATGTCTTCCTCCTGTATCATCTCCATCACCTGACTCAGCGTTATCCATTAACCTTCTCATGGAGGTTAAATGGGTGCATTAAAGAAGGCAAACGCTAATATATGAAACCAAGCTTCATATATAAGCGACATGAAAACCTTCTGATGAAAATTCATTACACATCAACCTTCACACCTTCATATGCTGCAGCACCTGATATACAGTAGATTTTATGCCCAGACCTCAATCATGCACACTTATACACTGTTTTATGTCCATAAAAGGCTAAATCTTTTTTGTTTTACTTTTAGGATGATTTCCTCTTCAGTGTATCTATTCTTAGTGGGATACTGTGTGGCGTTCTGGCCGTTGCCAAGTTCATGCTGGGGAGGGTGTTGACCAGCAGAGCTCTGATCACTGACGGTAGGTCCAAACACACACACACACACACACACACACACACACACACAAGACAGTGGACAGTGAATGACTTGAAGAAAGTTTTGTAGAGTCCAAATGGGACAATTTTTGTCTCAAACAGAAGAACTTGTGTATGACTGAGAACAAAAGAGAAGATGTGATCAGGATGAATTACCCCCACAGTCACACATAAAGGTGGAAGCTTAATGGTTTGGGGTTGTTTTGGAACAGGGAAGGTTGGAAATTTATTCTGGAAAGTGAAAGAAATCCTGAATCAATATGGCTCCTATTCCATTCTTCAGCTCACACCATTCAGTTCCATCTGGACTGCGGTTCATTGGAACCGACTTCATCGTACGACAAGACGATGAGCCGAAGTTCTGTAATCGTTATCTAGAGAGCAGACAGTCGTCTGGAGTGATATCTATCATGGAACGTCCTGCCCAGTCAGCGCATCCTTAATCCTATTGAAATGCTCTGGGATGAACTGGATCGTAAAGAACGTTCAGAAGCTGAACGTTTGGAGAAATGAACTGTCTATATGCTGAGAGTGTGTAAAGCTGTTCTTCATGCTAAAGATTTTTTTATGCAAATAAAGTGGAACATCTGGATATTTATAGATTCTTTTATCAAAGTATATCTTCATACTATTAAATAACCCCAGTTTGTTGCATAGAAACATCATGGTGTCCATGGAAAACCATGGACACCATGATGTGTCCAAACTCTTGTTTTTTATTTCTATAGGTTTTAACTCCATGGTTGGAAGCATCATGGGCTTCTCCATCCTAATCAGCGCTGAGGTATTTCGCCACAATCCCACTGTATGGTTCCTGGATGGCACCATTGGTGTTCTGATAGGCCTCATCATTCTAGCTTATGGAATAAAGTAAGTCATGCAGGAATTTGGGGATTTTTTTTAACCTCCCTTCCTAATACGGCAGAATGCTGGAATCAGCTTGAATCAGCTAAAAAGTGAACCCTCTTGTCTTTCACCACAGGTTGTTAGTCGACATGGTACCACGGGTTAGACAAACCAGGAACTATGAGCGCTTTGATTGAGCGCCTTTGAAGAGCAAGCACCCACCATCACACGTCCAACTCCAAAGCACATACTCCAGGCAAGAATACAGACCGTGACACCTTCTGCATTGTTGCAGTGGTTGCAGGACTCATAACCATCACAAATTTTCAAAATCAGATGCTCAGCACATCACTCACAAGATGATGAAGAAACAGCAGGAGATGGTTTCTGATTAGGATTCAGGTGAAAGGAAATCAAAAGCAGACAAATCATGGTTGCTGGATCAAATGCTTGGAAACACAAAATTCCATGATTTATGATAACTTCTACTGCCAGATGGTGTGTGATGTTTTTTTTTGTCCTGTCTCAATGATCAGCCATTAGAACTTTGAGGGGTTTTTAAACACAGCTGAAAGGAAATGTCGCTTAATTACAGGTGTACAGAAGCGAATTTTCTGAACACAAAGTGAATCTGAAAAATCTACACAACAATCCGTTGTAACATAATAGTCTCCGCAATCCCACCACATGGTTCCTATGTTGTAGTGGAAATCATGCCACTGACGGTCAAACTAGTATTGACTGTATCTGTATCTACAGGCCCATTTCCAATATCTCATAAATACACTTTCTATTCATAAAACAAACAAAAAACCAAGCAAATGTTTACACTGAGAAAATATATACCATTTCAAGAAAATAATTAAGCCGAAAGTCTCAAAAAAGTTGGGACGGGGCAACAAAAGTCTGGAGAAAGTAAGTGTTATTGAATCTAAACAATTGTAGAAACATTTAGAAGTCAAGATGGGCAGAGGCTCAACAATTTTAACTTTTAACTATTTATACCAATCATCTCACTGACCTGTTGTTCCTGTTGTTACCTAATTATCAGAGTACCGTAAATAAGTCAAAAAATCCACTCACGTAAATGTAAAAAGTATTTTGTTTAAAATTGACTTATCTGCCGAGACGGGGTGGGGGATTCTAGGGGAGTTCAAGAAGGACAAGGAGATATAAATCTCAAAGTAATGAAGGAACATCTTTACAAATTTAAGTGCAATAACAAAAAATAAATAAATAGTCTGCGACTTGAGTCTAATGTGAGTTACGCAGCAAATAAAAAAAAATCTGACTTCGAATGCACGCATTGAACAACTTTCGATTCAACGGCATTTCGCTTTCTGCATCACTGGAGTCCGTCTTCATCTTTCTTTCTTGTGACTTTAGTGCGTTTTTTCTCCACCAATCAATCAATCAATCAATCCGCATTAGTTTCCAAGGTGCAACCTTTTTCCCCTTCGCATAATTTTTATTTATTCATTTTTTATTCAGTAACAGATATGATTTAAAATGTAGTTAAGTACAATACTTCAAACAAAACGTATACTTAAGTAAAATTGCAGATTTCAGAAACTACTATAAAAACGAGTACACGAAAAGAAACTACTCAGAAAAACTTCTGCTAATTATTTGCAAAATCTTTCTCTAACTGCTAAATGCTGATATTTACTTTTTCCAGACTTTTGTTCCCGAGTCCCAACTTTTTTGAGAGTTCTTGCAGCCATCGAATTCAAAATGATCTGATTTTTTTTTGGCACATTTCCTCGGTTTAAACATTTGACATGTTTTTATGTTCTATTATGAATAAAATATGTGTTTATGAGATTTTCAAATCATCGCTTATTGTTTTTAGTTACATTTTTTGCAACTGGGGTTGTAATTTTCCCACTGGGAAAACCATGTCGAGTCAGAAAAATTATGTTCAAAGTGTTTATTAACCAAAATGAGTAGAATCTGCCAGGCAAATGAGGACAGAAACTCTGATTGGAAGATCAGGAGGTCAGATCCTAGAAAACCCTCACCTGCTCAGTTGAAAAAAATGAGATAACTGTAAGTTTCATAAGGGTATCTGTCGTTGCTTTAGATAAACGCCAGTGTACACACTTGATACCTTCCCAACTCCATTCAGTGCTTATTCCTAATATGTAGATAAAAGACCAAAAGTTCTTTAAAAACACTGAGTTATGGTTTCTGCCATTTCTGAAGATACCTAACCCGTGTCATGACGTGTGATTTCTCGCAATCGTGGTAGCTCTAGCGCTTGTTTTGTGTTGTCAAGTACCTTGCACATTATAACAGGGATGAAAAAAAAACAACAAACCGTATGATATCATGAGTTAAAAAATAAGATACAGTATGTATGTGCCATCACGTTATATTTATCAGCACCAATTGTGTCACTATCAACAATACATATCCAATACTACAGGATAGGCTCCAGGCTCCTCGCAACTCTTCGTAGGTATAGGAACTGGAATGATGGCACTTCTTTTGCTATATATTTCAAAGCACAAGTCTCGGAAACCTCCTACGGCGCTATTGACATTCCCTCAGTGCAATAAAACTGATAGTCTGCAGGCAATTCATTCATGTTGTCCACAACATGCAAGAACTTCTTGTAAGTGCTTCCAAAATTATTTATGTTCAACCAAGCACAAAGTATTGACATTGATATTTCAGCTTCTTATTTCTTCAGCTTCCACCTATTCACCACCGTTTGCACAAATGTTACGTGATTTGATACAAACTAGAGCAGAAAATCTAGAAGAATATTGTAGAGGAAGGGGTAGGATGGGGCGAGGCAGGGCGGGGTAGGATGGGGCGAGGCAGGGCGGGGCAGGATGGGATGGGGCGGGGCAGGGCGGGGCAGTTCAAGGTTGTTCTGCAATAACTGTGTCAAGATTACATTGTAAGAAGAGGAAATGTGTGGGACTCCCAATTCCTGTCACTCTTGTTGCGTTTGAAAAGCACGTCGTGATCCATACGAACTTCTCAGTATATATGATGAAGCTACTGATTGATTATAAGCTGATGGTTGATCGGTTCTTTTTCATCAGAAGAACAAGTTATTTAGGTTCTGTTTTAAGCACACTGCCTTATCAAGTCTCATTAAGGATTTGCTTTACACAGTGCAATCTTACAAACGATGGGCCAAGTTTTCTCCAAAAGTTCCTCAAGCCTCATCACTTCTATGTACAGAATATTCAATAATTACATACAGCACACAAATGATTATCACTGGAATCAGCACTGCGCTAATAACCAGTCAGGTACCATAAGATGCTTTAGATGTTACAATATTGTGTAATATATTTATTGAATTCTGTTTCACTCTTCCTAACAGCCAGGTTCGGTGAGAACAACCCGTAGTAATGTACTGTATGTGTTTGCAGCACAGAGTTTGCATCATTGCTACTCACTGTGCTATTTGCGACCATCTTTGAACTTGTACCATGCAGCTATTTTTTCTTGACTCACTAGGTGGCGCTAATAGATGCGTTTTTTTCCTTTACGTACAATGTGCTGGTCTTTGTTGAGTCTTTACAGTTAGTTGGATTTCTAATAATCCTGCAGCTCTGGGGTTGCAGCTGTTTCTCGATTCCCTAGAATGGAACCATGTTCTGATGGTCTTTTCCCTAAAGATCTTCTCATTTTCAGGTTCTATCAATTGTTATATCCACTGCCATTCCACAGGAGAGAATGCGTTGAGAAATGGACCAGGAGTTTCTCATATTAGGGTTTTATCATTTGGACAGTCGGACGAGCCACGCTTCAAGAGTCTCGTTTGAACAGTTGGAGCCCCTTCAAAGTTGGGTCCCATATCTGTGCCCAGTTCTTTGACATTGACCATCTAAAGGGCGCAGTTTCTAACTTCACCTAATTCCATCCTCTAGTCTCACAAATGCCAAAGTCTTGTGATGGCTGATGTCATATTCCATAAGAAGTGTCCAGTCATTTTTTCTTGTCATCAGCTCAAAAGTGGGAGAATGCTACAGCTATCATGGAGATTCTTAAAGGATGATAATGGCATAGCAGTAAGAACACCTCCAATTCTTCATACACACTTTGCAAATCTTGGTCTCATGGTGGCATCATCCTGGATTCAAAGGAGGCCACAATTCATTGGCATGATGATGGCCTTCAGCTTTTTTAGACAAAAATTACTGTGTGGTAGATCCCATCCCATCGGCCAGATGCCCTACTGTGACTTTGCATTTCATGGTCATTAAGCATGCCACTCCAAGAACTGTGTTGCCAAAACATCAGCATCCCTGCTGTCATTACAGGTGTGAGTGTGGAGGTCATCTTCTAGTACGTTTCCAGTCCTGTTCCTCGTGATACTTTTAATATATATAGGTGATTCTCAAAGAGGTGGTTAGGAGGGGTGAAATACAACCATTTCCAACTATGGTTCCAAACAATGATTCTTGGATAACCGTCAGGGTTCCTCTGAAATACAGACCCGGTATGAACCTAGCAAGGACTCCAGGAGAAGTTTCCAAGCAATTTTCTGTGCATATGACAGTGATATTTACTGTATTTCCCCAAGGTTCCTACAACCACACTTATGGATTTAATGCTCCTTAATATGGTTTTCAAGCAATAACAATGCACAAGCTTATGGATCCAAAACAATACGTATCGATGCGTGTCTGCACACAGAATTTCAAATCGGTTATTCCAGTTGATGGTGTAACTTGTAACTGGGCGCGCTCACACACATCTCGACGTCTCAGCTCACCTACAGCACACTGATATGTAGCGCCACTGCTGTTGGACGACAATCAAGGCCAGACCACGACGGCTAATCCCTCATGGTTGCAGAGCTAGGCTCGTTTTTAATGAATTGTTGAGGTCATTAGCTTTCACAATTTATCGGTATTTATTTATTTATTTATTTATTTATTAAAACGTGTATGTTTTGTTTGTGTTTTTTTTATTTATTTGAGATGCTGTTCGAAACTGTCATGACCACCAGAAAGCGTTCATTTTTGGAAATAAAATCACTTGGCATTTATCAAATAGGCTGCTGATGTAACGTACTCTATAATCAGAATTTTACTGAAAAACGTCTTGTGCCATGGTTTGCGTTTTTGTCTAGCAGGGATCCAGACTCCGCGTTTCCTGCGTACGTTCTTGTATTAAAAAACTATTATTTATTCAATAAAATAAGGAATGTAGCTCGTCTGAACACCTCAATAGCTTTTATGGATTCCTGCTGCCTAGAACCACAATGACGGAGTGATTGTGTAACTTATATAGCAATTTTACCCTCATGTTTATGATGTGAACTTGCTTGTGGTTGTAATCGTGCACAACTTTATCCAGAACCTAAAGAACCCTGGTGTCTGTTTGTCTTCTCCTCCTCTATTTAAATGAAAGCTAACATTAGCACTAAACTTGAACTGAACACATTCTGTACATGCTGTAAGTGTTAGCCTTGGCTGGTTATTTAGCAATAGTCGATGCTTAGCTGAGCCATTTTCCGCTTTGGATTGCATGGGAAAGCGATGTTTCGGGTTGTGATCAATCTCAGCGGTGCTGCCGTTAGCGTGCTGTATAATTGAAAAGCAGCGGACATGAAGTAGATGCTACGTTTTGTTTTGTTTTTTTTGCCAGGACTTATTCATGAAAAATAAATCAAATCTGCATTACTAGCAATTGTGTCATTGACTGATATATATATATATTTTTTTTTTTATCAAAATCAACATGAAAAATCAACGAAAGTGTATAGTTGAGCTGCAATTCCTTTTCTTTGTAACTGAAAAAACCAAAGTAAATAAATCTACCCAGGAGAATGGAGGTTAATATAACAGTATAAATGGTGACTAAATTTGGAATGAATATTCAAAAAGCACATGTAAATCTCGTGTGTCTGCAAACTAACGTCGTAACACTGTTCAAAGTGTTCAAACGTCTAGTCTTTTATGGTTTTTCAGAGACACCTGCATGTTCCTTTGGGTTCCTATGCAACAATTTAACGGAATTCGTTCGCATGGTAACTGTAGGTTTTGGATGCTAATCACGTAGCTATATCTTGTTCACGTCACAAGTCTTGTTTACATTTGGAGAATATGCTAATTAGTTATATACAACGGTTAAAGGAATCCAGAGCCAACATGGCTGCCATTGCATACTTCACCACCACCGTGCAATTCCGTCTGGACTGCGGGTTATTGTACGTTCGAGCTCGTCTAGACTGTTATCTATCATGGAACGACCTGCCCAGTCACCACACCTAAATCCTATTGAACTGCTCTGTGATGAACTGAATCATAAGGAAATCTAAAACTAGTGAAAAACACTAGCTTTTGATGAGTTTAACAAGAGGCATGACGAAGTATTTCAGCTGAATGTTTGAAGAAACAAAGTGCAGGAGGATTTTTGAATGATATCAAGTGGAACATCTGGAGATTTATATATTTGTTTGGTCAAAGTAGAGCTTTATAACATGAAATGATAGATAGACGGACAGATCTTGGCTGGATACCAAAGAACAACCGCCAGATTGAAATGTGACTGCCATCTACTGGACACATTGATATCCCCAAACTACACCACCACCTACCAGAAAAAAGTAGTAGTAGAAATAAACCCAGATGAAAAGAAATAAACTACAATCTGCATCTTGTGCATCTTGAAGTAGAAAAGCTAGTAATTAGAAATAATCATCTAATGCAGATTTCCTGAGCCACAACCGAGAGATGTTCTGGAGATGTTCTCCAGCTCTTAAAGCACACACGTGAAGGATATCATAACTTAAATGCTTATAATGTGGGACTGCTTCAAGAACATCTTCCCTGAAGAATGGAGGTTGCAGACCTAATGTGGAATAGGATATTTTTGTTGTCCATTTAGTGTATTTCTGGCTTGACCAAACAGATGCCAGTTTGTAACCACTTATTCTCAAGATAAATCTTCTAAATCCCCTGACACACTGAGGTGTACCTCAAGGGTCAATGTTAGCCTTGACTGCTATGAGACTTCGATTAATGTAAAGTCTACTACAACTTCTCTCCTACATTATGATCTGGGTGTATTCACAATCTGAAATCTTGAATGGACTCGAAATTTGAGATAAATGCTAACAAAATGGATATTAAATGTTTTTTAATTGAATATCACAAATAATCGCTAACATTAAACCTCTGCCATGTGCCTGGACCTATATATCTACATACAGCATTCTTTTATTTAAAGAGAACGTATTTATTTCCTTCACAATTTCCTACTACTGTAATTGTTTTGTTCAACATCTCTTAGTGGTAGAAAGTCGCTATATAAAAGAAATACAGAAAGAGGGTGTAGTTCACTTTACTCACCACACGATGGCACACTATCTACACTTACAGTGGTGTAAAGTAATAGAAGAAAAACCCACATTCATTTAAATACATTCTTTCTTTCTTTCTTTCTTTCTTTCTTTCTTTCTTTCTTTCTTTCTTTCTCTCTTTCTTTCTTTCTTTCTTTCTTTCTTTCTTTCTTTCTTTCTTTCTTTCTTTCTTTCTTTCACTCAGAATTCACTCTTCTTCTTTTGATCCATCTTTCTTTTTATCGTCCATTTATTCTTTTTTTTCATATTTCCTGTTTTTGTGTTCTTTCTTTCCCTTTTTCATTTGATTCTATCTATCTATCTATCTATCTATCTATCTATCTATCTATCTATCTATCTATCTATCTATCTATCTATTTATGTATTTATTTATTTATTTCCAAACCACTTGGCCAAGCAGATCCTTAGATCAGTGGATTATCCCTTTCATTTATTTACTAATTTATCTATCTATCATCCATCCATCCATCCATCCATCCATCCATCCATGTCCGTCTGTCTGTCTGTCTAACATCCATTCATCCATCCATCTGTTTTAATAATTTAGAAACATGGTCTCTCCATTTATTTCATAGAATTGTTCTTTCTGTACTTTTTTCCTTTTCGAAGGATTTTCTTTTGATCCCTCGATCTCACTCCTTCCTCACTCCCTCTCTCTCTCTCTCTCTCTCTCCACACTTTTTCTTGTAAAAGAAATCCAGCCCCTCTATTGGAAGGTGTAGGAACTCTGCTAGCTCGGCTCATACACTACAGTATTATGTTCTTCACATGAGCTGCAGCTTCAGATCTCAAACAGGTCCAGCTGGTGTGTAAACTGAGAGCGAGTGTTTCATACCGAGTTCATTCCCACGTCTCTCACATGCCACATGCTTGTGACAAAAACAACTATGAAAAGCCTCCGTTTGTGACGGCTTATCTGATATTCATCCAATTTTTAAGGGACTGTTTACTCTTCTTTACTTCATTACACACAAATTATCTTTAAGACTGAGGACTTCATCATCATTAAGAAGTGTGAGTGCAGATTATTTGTTCTCTGAAGTGGTTTGAGAACAGAACCTATGCTTTTTATTTACATAATGCAAATGGTTTGAATGAGACCAAGAAATCAGCTGCAGCTCGATTCTGAAATCCTATTGGTCAGAAGGGAGGCTCATTTGAATATTCCTGTAGTAACAGTGCAGATCTGTCTGTCTGTCTGTCTGTCTGTCTGTCTGTCTGTCTGTCTGTCTGTCTGTCTGTCTGTCTAATCATCCATCCATCCATCCATTAAAATGTTTCTTTATTTCTATCCATTTTCCTTCCTTCCTTCCTTCCTTCCTCCCTCCCTTCCTTCCTTCCTTCCTTCCTTCCTCCATCCCTCTCACCCTCCATCCATCCATCTACTCATATTTTTCAATTTCTTTATTCAACATTCTTTCTTTCAATCCATTCTCATTTCATCCTCCCTTCTATCCTTCCTTCCTTCCTCTTCCTTTCTAGCTCTGTTACACTCTCATTTTCCAGAGATTTCTCTCCAAACCACTTGGCCAAGCGGATCTTCAGATCAGTGGATTATTGAGTTCGGAGACTTTTCAACTTAGTTATAAAAGAACAACAACTGGGGGGAAAAAACACAGTTCTGCAATTCCAGATTCATTCCAGATCTTTGACCAGTTGACCGTCTGCTCAGAATTCCCAGATAAGCCCGCGAATGTCGGAGTATGTAACATTGTGAAATTGATTTTCCGCTCCAGTGCTTAAAATCCCATCGCTCCATGGCGACAGCGTTGCTTTCCTTATCCATTCCGTGAAGTTCTGACGCACCTCCAAAGCCAAGTGGAATGGCAGGAATCCAGGCTTCACAGTGGCTCTCCAAAGCCCCGGCCCCTCCCTTCTCCACACAACATCAGGCCAAGTGTAAATCCTTCCCCGACATGCCTCGAATGTCTCCCTCAGCTGCTCCATGTTACACTTATAGACACCGCGAGTAAGAAAGATGTCACACTGGAAATATTCCCCATTCTGCCATGGCCTTGTTTAAAATGGGAACCAGTTTCACCCCACGCTGGGAAGCAGGAATGAATTTCCCACATACGTGTCAGATTTCATGTGTACGGTGTTTGGGGACAGTAACAACTAAACTAAATGATTCCTCTGTTGATGTCTCCTGTCCATCATCTTCAAATGTCAGGTTCTGCTTCAGAGACGTTCTGCTACGTACAGACGTGAGTCTGTTATTTAGGACTCGCGGAGATCATGATCTCAAGTGCTTTTCTGAAGAAAACTAAAAAAGTCCTCAAACTGTAGCTGTGAATCTTACAATATTTATAAAGCACTTTTCAGATACAGACTGAACCTCCAACACATAACAAGGAACTCCTTCATTCTTTCTTGAGGGACTTTCTTTCTTCCTTCAACCCTATTCCTCCTTTCTTCAAAATGTATTTTTAATTCCTTTCTTCCTCAAAATGGATTTTTCCCCTTCCTTCCTTACTTTCTTCCTTCCCTCCTTTCTCAAAATTTGCGTTTTTCCTTCCTTTATTTTAAATAAGATTTTATTCCTTCCTTCCTCAAAATGGATTTTTCCCCTTCCTTCCTTTCGTTCTTCCTATCTTCCTCCATCAAAATGTATTTTCCTCCTTCTCTCCCTCTTTCTTTCCTTCCTTCCTCCCTCAAAATTCCTTGCTTGAAATTTCTTTTCTTTCTTTTATTTTTTCCCTTCATCAAAATGTATTTCCTTCCTTCCTTCTTTACTCCAAAATTTTTATTTTTCCCTTCCTTCCTTCCTTCCTTCCTTCCTTCCTTCCTTCCTCAAATTTCTTTTTATTGCTTTCTTTCTCAAAATCGATTTACTCCTTCCTTCCTTCTCTCCCTCCTTCCTTAAAATTCCTTCCTTGAAATTTCTTTTCTTCCTTAATTTCTTTCTCCATCAAAATGTATTTCCTTCCTTCCTCCTTTTATCCTTTTTCCCTTTTATTATCGATAATTCTTAAGTTCTGTAAAGCTGCTTTGAGTTTTGAATTGGAACTCCCATCCATTCATCCATCCATCCATCCATCCATCCTTCTGTCTGTCTATTTGTCCTTTTTTCTTTCTATCCTTCTATCCTGTTTCCTTTCTTTTGTCTTACACATCTTTCTATCCTCCTTTCCTACTCACGCCTACATGACATCTACATGTAATTGTATTAAAACGGATGTGATGATGTTTAATAAAGAAGACTGATGTTTTTACACTGCAGTAAAATTGAAGGTTTCTGATCAGCTGCCTTTTATTTTCATCTTTTAAACTATTCATGTGCAGAGCAGCTGTTTTACACTCTCTTCCTCTCCTCTTTGAGGAAATGGAAATCTATGCCCACTAGAAAGTACAGATCTTACACGTGGCCTGATCTCGTTTCCTCACTGAATCACCGAAAGCAAGAACGAGGAGAGTTGTAGATGATTTGAAGTGAATTCTGATGGCTCGGGTTGTGAAGTCGCTTGGCCATGTGGACAGGATCTGATTAAGCATTACTGGGTAACGGGTTCAAAGTGACTCATGAGGCAAGTTTCGATACGCTCCTTATGTGAGACGGTGAAAGTAACCCTAAACCCTGTCAGCCATTCCCTCAGAATGAGTAGCTTCAGAGAGATGAGAAGATGAAAGCGAGAGCTGAAGGGCAGCCAGAGGTGGGTCTTTGTTCGTCTGAGGAAAAGTCGTTCCTCTCCATACACACTCCTGAGATTTAACTCCCGTGTGCAGATTTCCCGTCTCACCTCGCCTGACCCTCGCCGTGTTTCTGTCGTCGTTAGGAAACAAAGAACAAGCGACACTATTGACTTTTCGGTTCTCTTTTCTTCTTTCCGTTCTTGTTCTTTTTCTGGATTCGCTTCCACACAAAAGCTCGGACGATGAATCGACCCAGGTGTGTGTGAGTGTGTATGATGCGTGAGTGCCAGGGCCAGAAATGACTGGTGTTTATATAAATCCAGATGTGTGGCCTTAAAAGATTGGCCAGAGCTTTGCTTTTTGCCGCACGAATCAAGACTTACGTCCACATGAATCCAGAAACATCAGAACCCTGCAGTTTCCATCGAAACCATCCAAAAACCATCCAAAAACTGCTCATCAGAAGAACCTGTACTGAGCAGATGTTTAAAAAAAGCCCTGTTTTAAAAATCCCATTTATTCACCCGAGCAGCTGATGGCTGAGGAACTTCTCGAGAAGCCTTAAATTCACAACCTTCTGATCAGAAGTCCAACATACTAAAGTAGAAAGAAAGAAAGAAAGAAAGAAAGAAAAGAAAGAAAGAAAAAGAAAGGAGAAAAAAGGCATGTGGCATTTAAGAAAAAATGAAAAAATATAGATGGATGGATGAATGGATGGAGGGATGGATGGATCCAACAAAGTGTAGGAAGGGAGGGAGGAAAAAATATTAAAAGATACAAAGAAAAGAGAAAGAGTAGTTTAAGAAAAAAGTAAAGAAAGAAAGAAAGAAAGAAAGAAAGAAAGAAAGAAAGAAAGAAAAAGAAAGGAGAAAAAAATACACAAGAAAAAAGATACAAAGAAAAGGGAAAGAGTAGTTTAAAAATAAGTAAAGAAAGAAAGAAAGAAAGAAAGAAAGAAAGAAAGAAAGAAAGAAAGAAAGAGTCAGACAGGCAGATAGATACAATTAAAAATTAAAGAAAAAAAGAAAAGAAAGAATGACAGAAAAATATGAAAGAAGAAAATGAAAAAAAAGGATAGTCACCCACCACCTGGCTTCTATTGATTTGTGTCACATGACCAGAAAATGTGGTCATTTTTTAAATACACAATAATGTATAAATAAAAGGTTTTTGAAGAAAGGTTTTGCCTCCTAGTTTTTTTTTTGATAAAGGTTTTGTCTCCTAGTTTTTTTTTGATAAAGGTTTTGTCTCCTATTTTTTTTTTGATAAAGGTTTTGTCTCCTAGTTTTTTTTTTGATAAAGGTTTTGTCTCCTAGTGGACCGGAGGGCAAAGTGTAGACAATAAGAAGCGAATGAATGTTTTCTCTGATGTAAAGCGACGCCACCGAGCTTCGAGTATCAGATACACATTCCCACAGGACACACGGATTCCAGACGTGAGCACGGAAAACTGGGTAAAGGAGAAGTCAGGAACAGCTGCTCATCTCAGTCAGCTCTGACAGAAGATACAGGAGAAGACAAAAGGGCTGTAGAGGTCATTAGAAGGTCAACATTATGGCTGTGTTCAGACTGTAACCTTTCACTATGTGTAGATTTGTGCTCAGTGAGGAATAATGACTGCAGGACTTCCTGTTTCTCCATCAACCAATCAAACGCCACTAATCAACAGGTCCTGCTTTTCTTTCTCTTTTTCCTTTCCTTATCCTGTTTTTATTCCTTTTAATATTCCATCCTTCTTTTAATTTTCCTTCCTTCCTTCCTTCCTTCTTTCTTTTCTATCCTCCTTTCATTTTTCCCTTGCTTCCTTCCTTCTTTTATTCTTTTTTAAATCTTTGTCCCTTACTTCCTTTATTAATATCTTTTCCTTCCTTCCTTCCTTCCTTCCTTCCTTCCTTCCTTCCTTCCTTCCTTCCTTCCTTCCTTCCTTCCACCTTTTATTATCCTTCCTATCTTTTAAATCTTCCTTTCTTCCTTCCTTCCTTTAATCCTCCATTCTTTCTTCCTTCTTTTAATCATATTTCCTTCCATCATCCTTCCATCCATCCATCCTTCCTCTTTTTATTCTTCTTCCTAACTTTTTAAAAAGTTCCTTCCTTCTTCCCTCCCTCCCTTCCTTCCTTCCTCCCTTTCTTCCTGCCTTCCTTCTTTCCTTTCCTCTTTCATCTGAACTTTCTTTCTATCCTTTCCTTTTTATCCTTCCAAATTTCTTCCTTCTGTTTATCAGTTTCCTTCTTTCTTTCACTTTCTCCTTATTGGTCTGTTTACTGCATTTGTTCCAGGCGATATTTAAAAACTTTTTTTTTATTTTTATGTATTTTATTTGTTTTGTTGGTCGTTTACTTTATTTGTGGTAGTTTCTTTTTTTGTTGCTTGTCTGGATTTTGTGGATGTGGTCTTTAGTTGGTATTTGGGTCTCCAATGCCAAATCAAGAGAAAAATTAATGCCTATGTCATCTAAAGATGTTCTGTTCTGGAACACATGGCTGGAAAAGTCAGGAGTGGAAATTGTGAAAAATGCTTTTAAATGATTGTATATATCAGTTTCTACATTTATTTTTTTACTTATATAATTTATTTATTTATTTCTGCATAGTTTTTTTGTTCTTATTAACTCTCCTGCACCAGATACGTGTCCTGGGATGTGTCGGTTCAGTCTCGACTCCTTTTTAGTTTACGAACCCTTTTTTTTTTTATCCTATCCCATATATAAGGCAAGCCTAAGTCTGTTGCCATAGCAACAAGGGCTTCCCAGTCAATCCCTGATTGGCTGCCACGCTTTCTCGCGTTCCAGAGCAAGCAAATTGCTTTGGCTTGAGCTCAGGACTCCCTCTCTGAGCCTTAGGCTGTGTGTGTGTGTGTGTGTGTGTGTGTGTGTGTGTGTGTGTGTGTGTGTGTGTGTGTGTTCTGAAAAACTGCAGTGCATGCACCAACCTGCACGACATAAATGATGCATCGTAATGCTAGGACGCTTTTTGAGTAATTTCTGCAAGTAGTGATTAAACAATGACACACAAACACACACAAACACACACACACACACACACACACACACACACATGAAAACATACAATTAGTACTGATATAATGATGCAGTGCAAAAAAAGTGGACTACCCGTGTATGTGTGTGTGTGTGTGTGTGTGTGTGTGCGTGCGTGAGTGCGCTTGTGCTCCTTCCCCCCCCACATCAGAGAATTGGAAACGAATAATTAATCAGTCATGTAATAATGCATACAAATGCTGTGTGGTGTATTTGCGCAGTCGTGTGTGTGTGTGTGTGTGTGTGTGTGTGTGTGTGTGTGTGTGTGTGTGAGAGAAAGAGAGAGAGAGAGAGAGAGAGAGAGAGAGAGAGAGAGAGAGAGAGAGAGAGAGAGAGAGAGAGAGAACAATCTTCCAAGTCTTCACTACCTCTAATTGAATCAAAGCAGGTCTTGCCAAGTCTGCCAGCTGGCAAGCACACATACACACGAGTGCACGCACACACACACACACACACACACACACACACACACACGAGGAGCAAACACAGGGTCAGAGAGAGATGTTAACATGACTTGGCGTGATATTCTGACATTGAGGGCCTTCTTTTAATCTATCTTCTGCTTTCCTTCCTTCCTTCTATCTTTCTTTCTTTAATCTATCTTCCTTCTTTTTATCTTCCTTCCATCTTTCTTCTTTTCTTCCTTCACTTTGTTCTTATTGATTTGTTACAATTTTCCCTTCACTTGAACTACAAGACCAAAACCTGTTCCACCATGACGAAGCTCCTGTGCACAAAGCTAACTCTAGAAGATATACTTTCCATGGGTTGGAGTGAAAGATCTCCTGCTATAGAGCTCTAAAAACTATTGGGATGAATTTTCACACTGACTGCACCCCAGTCCTCACTCCTCCTCACCTACATCAGTAGACTTTACTAATGCCTGTTTGGCTAAATGATCTCAAATCTCTACAAAATCTAGTGAAGCATCTTCCCAGAAGAATGGAGGTATGAAGCACAGAAAATGGGGACTGAATGTGGAATGGATCCATGCCATTTTCTGAACTTTGAAGGTTTCACAGGGTTTCTAAAACACCTCATTCTGATGTTGGATGAAGTTGAAATGAAGGACATGACCAGTATCTGTATGGTTTCTGTTTGGATACTCCATAAATAAGCCGGGTTCCTTTAGACTTTCCTCATAAAGATGCCTTGTAATGAATCTTCTAAAAACCAGAAGTAAAACAATTCATGTAGATGTCAATGGAACTCATATTTCCCTCTATCTTAACATACAGGTGGTTTCTCGCACTCCTTCGCATTCACTGAAACCACTTTTATACTATTATCTTCAAAACTGTGATTACAAATGCAGAAAAGGACAGGACAAGGTGGGTTGATAATTAACTCGATGGCAGACCTCCAGCAAATTCCAGCCTCGGAGTTCAGGGTTATCAAAACAATTGTGAAGAAGAAAACGGTTCTGGCGCTGAAAAGCCAACGTGGGGTGTGTACGTGTGTATTTTTAAAGAATGGAATATTCTTTATTTACAGTACCTAGAACATGAGTTGGAACAAGTCCTGGAGGCTAAGAAGTGTTTCGTTTTACTTGTGTACACACACCCCTTTAAGATAAGTTGACTGACATGTACACACTCGTCATTGCTTGTAGTTGGCGTCATTAACTGGCTGACTGACTGATACAATCCTTAAACCCCCCCCCCCCCACCCCCACCCCCCCTCCCACCCCCGCAGTCTTCTCTGTTTTCCATTTATTTTAACTAGACATGTTCCCGGCATTGCAAGACACCAAAATTACAGGTCTCGTAGTCCTTTTTTTTTCTATACTCAGCTCGAATCTTGCAAAAACCCAATTCCAAAAAGTTGGGCAATGTGCAAAAAGTAAATAAAAAAATGCTATGATTTGCAAATTTTATAAATCCATATTCTATTCACAATAAAACAAACCAAAACATTTTTTTTTTTTTTTTCAAACTGAGAATATATAATTTACAGGAAACAGGATTCTAACTGCTCAACAGTTCTGGGTGACCTTTGTTGTGTTTTTCGTTTCATGACTGCAGGCAGGACAGTTCAACGCCCAAAGCACTGATAAGCTAAATGGTCCCACTCCTCTTTAGTCTGGAGGACGTGTTGTCCCTGGTTTACAAACAGAAGTAAAAATTTCAATTTGTTGGACCACAGAAAGGTTCAACAAGCTTTAGCCCATAAAACTTTGGTCTGTTTTTATTTATATTTGACACAGTGACCCAACTTTTATGGAATCGGGTACGTTTCAACAAACATTATTAGTTTCATTACATTTCAGAATGTCACTTCTATAGAGACTCTCCATCTTCATTTTTCAATTTCGGGTTACCTTGAACCCGTGTCAGACCACACTTTGGTCCACACTTGGTGTAAAAAAAATAAATAAATAAAACTTCCCTCTTCTGGGAAGATATTCCACTAGATTTCGAAGTGTGCTTGTGGAGATTTGGGCTCGTTCCACCACAATAGGGTCATTAGTAATTCAGGTACTGATGTAGGCGAGGTGAGGTGGCCTGGGGTGCATTCAGCCTTTCAATTCATCCCAAAGGTGTTCATTGGAGCTGGCTTTGTGCACAAGGGCATTGTTATGCTGGAACAGGTCTGGGTTTTGAGAATTTCATGCAACAGCCTCCAAAGACGCTCTATGTAAATGAATGTGTTCAAATTTGTGGTATGAGAAGAACCATATTCAGCTGGAAGGCATCAGGTTTCCCAATACTATTGTCTTTACAGTGTAAGTGCACACACATTCAGGAAATCTGAGTACCACCAGAAGCATGACATTTAATACAAAGTAGCAGTTTAACAACTAGGACATGTCCCAGTTCATGTTGAGTTCTCCAGCGGTTCTTCGACTGGGTAATGGTTCTCCTTCCCTAAAAGATTTCCATCTTTGAGTACCGTTAAAACTACAAACGAAAGAGGAACTCTTTGTGGTGTGTAGGGCCTGGAGGCATCTGGCATATCTAAACTACAGGAATACTGTACTAGATTGGAAATTGATCTTTCTATCATGCTGAAGGGCATTATTGGTAAAGTCTCAACACTTTTGAGAAACTCAGCCCCTATTGTGCAAACACATTGTTAGATCTGGGCGCAGGCAGTTATTACGGAACATGCTTCCTGCTTGCGTCGGGTGATGTTGAGTGAGCTACGCCCAGTGGAATCCTGGCCAGCAGCTGAACACTCGAACACACACGATGTGATGACACATTCAAATCCCTCATCCCTAATCCAATATATGACATAAATCTTATTGCACAAAGTTGTGCAATGTTGTTACATGGGAAAAAAACTTTTAAAAAGTATCCATTGTGTTAGATCTGATGTAATTCCTTGTTCTGCCACTAGAGACACTGAATAGGGGTAAGGAGAAAAGTTTAGTTGAAGAGTTGTATGCTTAGCGTGAACACGTGGAGTTGCTGTGCGTAATAAATGTTTTAAAAGATATACTGAGCAGTGCAAAAACTCCTCATCTAAAAAGATATTTTTATTGATCTTATTTTTCAAAGTATTTTAAAGAATAAAATACATAATTTGAGGCCTTGTATCTGTTAGGACTTTAGCTGTAATAACTGGTTTTAAGGTTGCCCAGTAAAAAATGCCCAATAATCCACACTTGTTTTGGAGTTGTTGTATTATTATTATTAGGACCCACAGAATTAACACGTCAATAACGTGTCAACGCGAATTCATTTTGACGACACTGATTTTATTAACGCGCGATTAATGCGCCACACATTTCTGTTTGACCATGTTCATGAAAAATATAAATAAACAAATATAAAAGAGGCGAAATTAAAACCTTCAACGCAACACACGTTTATTCATGACTGATTTTTAATCACAACATTTGTTTTTACTGATGCGCCAAGTCTCACATCAGGCACCAAAATCCGCCATGACGCACACATCCGGCAATTAAAACCGTCCGTGTGGAAACATAGCACAAGTTCCGTTTGGTGTCCTTAAGATTTACGTCATTTAAAACACCACAATTACTTTAAAACATTTACAAGAATATTTTGTCTCCATGCTCTATGTTGAGTTTTGTTTTATTCTAAAGCCGAGTTTTCTCATTTTAAGAAATTGTAATTATGTTACTGCACTGGCAGATCATTTGACTTGTTTCTTGTCTCAAATAATGCATTTACTTCTTATATTTAAATGGTTATTTTTAAAAAAAGTGTGCAGGATGATTTACTGCGTACATACGCCCCGGTGCAGTTCCTGGCATCGACTGCACTGATTTCTAATTAAAGCCCCAGGACTTAATTCATTTATGCAGTGATTCAGTGTAATGCCTGATTAATTCTGTCATAAATCCGAGTGAGCAAGCCAAAAGAGTCTATTACAGATTCAAAAGTTTAGAAACACCTACCTTTTTTTTTTTGTTAATTTTAAGGGTTTTTATGCAACAAACTCAGTAAAAGCCAAAAAAAAAAACACACAAGTGAATGACTGGAAGAAAGTCCAAATGTGACATTTTTGTCTCTAATAGAAGTATTTGTGTGAGATGGAGACCAAGAGAGAAAATCTGATCACAGTCAGACATGGAGGTGGAAGTGCAATGGTTTGGGGTTATTTTGAAGCAGGGAAGTTTAAAGACTTACTCCAATGAGGTAAAAGGAATCCTGGACCAACATGGCAACCTTATAATTCTTCAACTAAAACCATGCAATTCCGTCTGCGGGACTGACTTCAGCATACATACGTCTGAGCTCTGTAAGCGTTATTTAGAGCGCAAGGCCTTCCAAAAGAACACTATGTTCTCTCTGCTCCCTCTATAGGTCTTGTAGACTTCAGGACCAGAAACAAGTCGAAACTTATTAAATGAATGCCAGATGACAAGTTGTCAAAAGGTGTGCATGTACCAAAAAAAGAAAGAAAAATAGTTGCTATGTTAAGAATATGTTGTGATTGAAGTGTTGTGATTTATTTTAATTGCAAATCCTGTGCACACAAATCATGAAGCACGAAACACACCTTTGTTTAAGCTCGGCTGCGAATGGCTCAGTTGGGAAAAAACACACTCTGGAACAAGTGAGCATGCCGGAGCACGTCCAAGAATTCACCTAAACCATCATGCATGCACACACACACACACACATACACACACAACGACACCTGCAGTGTACTCTCCTGTTTAATCGCCTCGCTGCTTCCTGTAGTCCTGATTCACTGCAAAACCAGGGCTCGGCTTCCCACTGGTTCACCCTGTAATGAAAGGGCAGATGAAAGAGCCGGACCCTATTTGTAGGTACCATGAAACCTCAACACAATCTTCTAATACTACAACCGTTCCACTTTGTCCATGTAGGACACCAGTACAGGTTGAATCACTGGTATTAAAAATCAAAGACAATAGGAGGCTCTTTCTAAGGGGGACCAAAAAAAAACCGAGAAGCCAAATCACAGGGTTGTAAAGAGCAACTCCTTGTTAGCATGCAAGTCCCTCAGGCTTTCAAGGCACTTTTTAAAAAGTCACTTGAGCAGGAAAGTGTAGTCCAAAGTCCCTCTAAAGTGCCCAAACCCAGAGGGAAAAAAGCTCAATAAGCAAACAGCCCATGAAAGACTTGCTTGGCCAAGATTTACGTTCTCCAGCTGGGGACCCCTGGCACTGACCTTTAGCCTTTCAGCCCCACCCTATTCTGAGCGGGGGATCTGGAGCCTGTGTGTGTGTGTGTGTGTGTGTGTGTGTGTGTGTGTGTGTGTGTGTGTGTGTGTGTGTGAGAATCACTTCTTGAGAAAGCAAGAAAGAGCTCTTTTGTTGAAGAAAGAGCGCAGACAAAGACTGGTTTTGTGTTGCCCATCTTAACAGGCTTTTTGGCCAAGATCGAGTTTCAGTGGCCAGTACACCTGAGAGGCTTCACTTCAAATGGTCACGGTACTGTGAAGCGTCGAATGGAGCCCTTTCATGATTTTTTTGGCTGCGTTCAATTTGTCTTGGTACCTACAAGAAGAAGAACACAACCGAAAGCTTTCGAACCAGATTCTGCATATCTGTGAACAAAATATGATCATTAGCCAATCACATAGTTGTACATAGGGTCTGTGTGTGCCGGAAATTCAGTAATTGAATATTATTGGAGCACTTGACTTCTCCAGCCATGTGTAGGTTCTTCTCCAAACTGTTGGAGGAACATAATTGTAAAACGTGTTTTTGGATGCAGGAGCACGAGATCTTCCCTTTATTTGATCTTGGAGACCCAAACCAGGCTTCCTCACCTCACTTACATCAATACCTAACACACTGTTGGCTGAACGAATCTCCACAAAATCTGGAGGAACACTTCCCAGAGGAGTGTCGGTTATTATAACAGCAAATGCGGACTAAATGTAGCATGTGTTGGTCAAAAAAAATTCTTCATGTGTCCACCATCTTTTGTCCATAAGTCAAATACATTATGAAATACATTTATGAGGACAATGGCACTGATATTGTGTAACAGAATGGCATTGGATGTTGCCTGAGACTTCATGTCACACTTACAAGAACAAATTAATCACACGGAACTGAGGTACTCATTTAAATGATCACAGCTTGACGATTATTAATGGAACTAACTTCAGAATCAGAATCAGGTTTATTGGCCCAGTGTGTTGACACACACAAGGTATTTTGGTTCCAGCTGTTGGTGACAGTCAACAAGTATAGACTTAAATAACACTATACATTTAGCGTGGACTTTACAAGACAAAACAGAGGGCACAAGACAATATACAGACTATATGACAGAACAGTAATGTATAGAAACTGTGAGTTCGTGGTGGAACATATGGCAGGATTGTGTAAGATATACAGCAATATACAGTAGTAACAGTGTGTGTGACATAAAGAGGATGTGATGACTGACTGTTCTGATAATGCAGTACTTATAGATATGAAGCAGGACATGGAATTAAGGTCAGTTGGTAATGAGGGTGATTGCCTGGGGAGAAAACTGCTCCCGTATCTGATGAACAAAGTTCTGTAGCGCCTGCCAGAGGGGAGGAGTTGGAAGAGGTTGTGTCCAGGGTGCCAATGGTGAGTAGTGATTTTTCCTGGTTCTTGTATGGTACAAGTCCTGGACAATGGCCAAGGATTTGTTCTGCTGTTTTAACCGTTTGCTGCAGTCTGTTCCTCTCCTGTTGTTGCTCCAAACCAGATGGTGATGGATGTGCACAGGACTGATTTAATGACTGCAGTGTAGAACTGAATCAACAGCTCCTGTGGCAGACCAGGAACTAACCGTAATGCGTTAGTTTAATGCGATTACGCGACATTATTAATTGACCCGTGTTCATCTGCTAATAATCTCCTAGAATCTAGAAGGTCTAGAAGGTAGTACATTACTTTATTCTGGTGAAGTTTTAAGCGACAATGACACTATAGTTAATGAATATCTGGTCTTTTGATTTTACAAGCAGAACAAATGAGCACAAATCTCCACAAAATCTAGTGGAACATCTCCCCAGAAGAGTGGAGGTTCTTAAAACAGCAAATAGGAAACTGTGGAATGGGACGTTCAAAAAGAACACACCGATCGTATGCCTAGCCTTCCGTAGCACAGCTAAACTTCTTTAATACTTCTTTATATATTTGGTTTAATCTTATAATATATACGTATCTGTTTACCGAACAGCACTTTTGATTTTGACAGTATAAAAAAATTGCCAAAAGGCATGGAAATGAACGAGCAGTGAATTACGCATTGTATCAGACTCTTTCTTTCTTTCATGGCACTAAACAAAAGGCGTTTTGTTTCCGACACGAACGTTGGCTGCCTTTTTTTCTGCTTGTTTGCCTAACCTGTCCTTTGTGTTATAGTACCAGCCTAGCCTACATAACCCCTGTATGTATATCTATATATATCCCCCAATCCCCCCATCCCCCAATCCAATCCCTCCTCCATCCAGTGAACAAATATTTGCTTTGACTTCTGATATTCTGCATGTTCTCCAGGACTAGAAAAAAATGTGGATGTTCAAAGTAAGAAAAAATTAGCACGATATCTCAACAAAATAGCTGATTAGACAGAACACACTTACATAGAAGACTACAGAGTAAGCCTTTACAACACTGAGGTTTATTGTATTTGGTCACAAGGACACTGAAACACCACCAATGTGTATTGTATGTGTGAACACACAGATTGTACAGGCCCTGGAGGCTTTCTTCTATGGTCACAATCGCACTGAAACCTATAGCGAGGCTCCTGCCAGCCCAAGGGCCACCCCACTGGCCACCCCACTGGCCACCCTGCTCGTAATTGCATTTTTAAGAGAAAAAAATTATTTTTCAGATATTGATCTGGGAGAGCCTCGATCATGTCGATATGGTAATGTTTCCGCCCAAACATTATCATATCGAAACCTCACACCTACCTTGTGTGTGTCTGCAGTATTTATTTTTTTTGCTTATGTGAAAATTGTCAGGTGTACTTCGAAAATACACTTGAAATCAGAGTGCACTGTGGGTACAAACAAGTGAATAAGTGTTGGAAATGAACCCTACACTCATTCCCACAAAACTTGGATGCCAGACACCCAATGTAGATATAGTGCACTACATTATATCTAGATTGGAGAATCTTTCTAATTCAAGCATTGCATTTCATTTAATATTTTTTTTTTATATTATCATTACCTAAAATGTGTGATGTTTTTGTTATACTGTGAATAGATTAATAAGCTAATAACGTCCATAGAGATCTAGATATTAACAAACATACTATAGTATGTCACAGTGAAAAAAGAGTTTTTGTTAAAAAAAGGAAAGAATTCTAAGTACAGTCATATCAATGTGCCGAATTATTAATAGTGTTCCAGATTGATCAGATCTGACTAAAGACCAAAAAACGAACAAACCAGACTAGAGCCGGAGCCGAACCCTGTTCTGAAGTGTGACCTCAATCATAACTGCATGACCCAGCAACATCTGTATATCAAAGTTAACGACGCCAGCAGCGTCAGCAAGTCAGATCCTGTTCACGCTCAGCCCTAATTTTCAAATCGGGAAGAGGTCAGCGCAGGGCCTCGCTGCATTTACGACTTCCTGTTACGCAGGAAAGCTAAAATATGACTTGCTAAATGTGACGAAGGCGCTAAAACCGCATTTCGAAATGCAGAAGGACGAATTTAGCTTGAACTTTGTGTTTGATTTATCCAACAAAAATCTAATTTTTTAGAACTTTGGACTTTTTATATAGTGGGACAATTTTTTGTCATTTCAATTCATTTTTATTTGTAGAGCGCATTTAATAATTCACATTGTCTCAAAGCAGCTTTAGGGAGATAAAGCGGTAATAAAGTTACATAAAAATATAGAAGATGAAGATCCAGCTTAAAGGTCAACGTTCTGACACCATTGCGGAGATCCAGCATGAATCGCAGAAGGTGCTTGACACGCTAAGTGAACAAAACTTCCAGGACATATAGAAGTTCCCCCTATAGTGCACTTTTGTGGCTAAATAAATCTAGTGGAACATCTTCCCAGAAGAGTGAATCTTATTAGAACATGGATACTTATGAAATCGGACGCTCAAACTAATACCACAAACCAATTTCTTGCCGAGGTATCTTTTAATCCAACAAATATTATTATCCTTAGAGACTGTGGGACTTTGCTGTGTTTGTCAGCGTAAACTCGAGGAAGTCAAGTAATTGTTTGGCCTGTGTGAAACCCTACAGTCCCCTTGAGACAGCTGGACCGTGACCAGATGGACCGGTTGCCTTGTCAACGTCGGCTTCTTTCACGAGAAGGAGACGACCAAAACCAAAGCCTTTGACTCGTGCACTCGGCCTCTTTTCTTTCTTTGTTTTGTCTAGACTTTGGCTTTGGAGAAAAAGACTGTACAGACGTTTGAGTTCGTTTTTCCCACAGATTTATGAGTTTACTTTGGTAGTAGTTCAATGAAAATCAGTCACTTGCAAATGGGGATGTGACGAGAGACGAAATTCAAAATGGCTTTTAAGTCACGGTTCGGCACAATTTCGATACGTTGTTGGGGGGGGGGGGGGGGTTATAATGCAAAACATAAAATTGCTTGTCATTTTTTATTAACGCAGTTTATTATTGACATTTGTGAACGTCCACAATTTATATATATTTTCTAAACAATTTTAAACAAAATGCCTGTTGGTTAAATAATATATTAATAAATTATATTTTATAATATTTAATCAAAAACAAAATATAGTTTTTTTGAAAATAAATTAACATAATGCATTTATTTTTTATTATATTGATTCAAACTGAGTAACAGTTAAATTGACAATAAAAATGTATTAAACAAAATGTAATATATAGAAAAGTTTAATTGTTAGACTACATTTGGGTTATAAATGTATAAATAAATGTGTGTGTTTTACATTTAATTTTTTAAAGTTATGATCCACTTAACTATTCTACTTAATTCAGCATACTTTAACAAATGTCTAAATTCCTTCCAACCTGATAAATTCTTGAAGCTAGACATAAAAACGCTAAAGAATCCATATTCGCTAGCGTTAGCGATAACCAGGAATAGGCGATTCCACGTATGTGCAAAACAACGCGTTTTTCTTTTTTTGTACCGCTGACGTTGTGTATGTCTAATAATAATAAACAGTGACACTGCAAGTGCAAGTTGGAGACTAAACATGTGTCCGCCATTAATACGTTTGTGAGGAAACTCAGATTGTAACTCAGATGTTCCGCACGTAAAAAGGATTGCGAGGATTGAAAGCCCTGTACTGGAAAGGTTTGGTACGAACACGTTTACCGCTAACTCGCAAATATCATTGCTAATCCATGGCTAAATCATTCACCAATATATCTTGGGCTAATTATTACATTTTAGTATTAATATTACCTTCACTGAACCATTAGATTCGGGTTTCATTTTCAGCAATTCAGCAAGTTCACCAAGCTGATGTGATTTTCCAGATGACCTGTACTTAAATGCCATTTTTACCCAAAAGCGGCTAATTATCATAGCAGAAGCCTGTTCACATGACCCCGTATGCCCTGAAGTGACCCTAACCCGTGTTAAGTGCAACGTCGTGGCCTTGTATTGGAAGCACATCAGACTGGTCTTCACTTTCACTTCCCCTTCTCGCCCGTAATCGTTAATCTCGAGCAGAAATGCAAAAAACGTTTCCTGTCCTTTCCTGGGTTCATTGTTGGAGGTATGAAGACAAGCCTGTGGCTGCTGAAAGCTAGATTCCCTACAGGAACTTCCTGCCATCACCTATGAAATAAAGAATTGACAAATGCAGTGTGAAGAACCCAGATGATCAAAGAAAACACCCAAACAAGTTGCACCAGAAATAGGTTCACTAAATGCTTTCACCAGGTTTTTTTCTTTCCTCTTGCTCTTTCAGCTCAACAGCATGGGGTCAAGTGGAGCTTTTGATATTTTTAAAGACCTAACAAGTTAAAGCATTCACACATACATCAATTATTTATCTGCTATGAGGTGTGAAGCATCCCGAGCCTCTGGAAAACCCCAGAACTTTGGAAGGAACAAATTCATATTCCTCTACATTTATTTATTGCGCCTCATTTGCCCCGGATGGCATCTGTTCATTTTTCTCCATTTGCCTCCAAATTAAGTGCTTCAGGAAAACCTGAATTAAGCATGCTGCATTCACACTTTTACAAAAACTCACCTTTTTTCATACAAACACTATAATAAATATTAATATATATATATTTTTTTCTTCTTTTTTTCCGTTCTTTTTTTTCTATAAAAGTGAGGATGCCACTGTGTTACTGTTTTCACACATCCGGGTGTATGTGGGAGTACCAGATGGTGGTGGTCTACCACAAAAGTCTTTGGAAGGAAACCACTCTTAGCCGTCTGGCCCTGTGTTACTAGCATTCCTCTTTTTTTCTATTTCTTCTCCTCCCCCTCATTTTCTGTAAAGCCAATGCTCTTATAAACCAAACTATGACCAGGAGGTTTCTACCGTCAAGTGTTCCTCTTACTACTAGCAATAAAAAAAAACACAAATCTTGCCTCGCCATCTTAACAAAAAATATATTACCAGCCGAATTTAAATCCCAGTAAGGGAGTTACTAATGATGAATGACTGAATGCACTGTTCATGTTAATGAACATTGTCTGTCTTTGTTTAGCTTCATATCTGACCGCTTGCCTTCAAAGATCCAGAGACTGATATTTTTGGAGGGGAAAATAAAACCCCCATATTATTCATATAAGTATAGAAAACATTATCTGTCCATGTATTTATATTCACTCAAGTCCCTATTGTTTTTCATTTGCTCTGGCTTCCTGCCCAAAGCATGTTTGCTTGGCCGACCATGCTTATACTTTAACCTTTCAACCTTTGACCACTCTAGCCCTCTGATAAATAGCACTGCTTGATGAATTCTCCACGTCTCCGCTCTAGAGCCAGCCTCTTTAACCCGGATCCTGACCTTTACCATATTTGGAGAACCTAAAATACTGATCTCAGGTAAGAGACTTGTTGCAGTATTGATTGCGAAGCCGTCCTGACCCCTGTTTGAGATAGGATAAGGTGTAAAATTTAGCACACGGTTCTAAAAGAACTTGAAGCATCGCCAGAGTGGATAAAGGACCATCTTTCCTAGCTGTTGTTAGTCTACATGACGTTTTGGTAAAAATAGATGCATTTCATGATCTATTAGAATTTGATAAAAAAAAAATCTAAATCTTATCAAGATTCACAGTAAGATAAAATTTCCTTAACAAACATCTAAAAAAAAAAAAAAAAAAAAAAAAAAAAAAAAAAAAAAAAAGAAGTATTGGGACACCAGAATTTTCCAGCCATATGTGATTCTTTCCCAAACGGTCGAAGAACACAATTGTATAGGACATCTTCGAATGCAGGAGCATTAAATTTTCCCTGCACTTCACTTACGAGGCCCAAACCTGCATCCAGCATGACTCCAGCATGACATTGTGCACATATCTCCATGAAGATGTGGTTTTCCATGAATTAGAATGGAAGATCTTGAGTCTATGTGCTACCTGCTCTATGGAGGTGGTTGCTCAAGCGGTTAAGACATTGGATCGAAAGGTCACAAGTTCAAATCCTAGCACCACCAAATTGCCACTGGTGGGACCTTGAGCAAGACCGTTAACCCTCAGCTGTGAGTTCCTCTGGATAAGGGTGTCTGCCAAATGCTATAAATGTAAATGAACACCTTTGGACTGTATTTTTTACTCCGTCTGCACCCCAGGCCTTCTCAATACGTGACTCGGTCACTACTAATACCCTTGTGTCTGAATGAGCACAAATCTTCATCACCAAAATTTAGAGGAACATCTTCCCAGAATACTGGAGGGTATTATAACAGCAAATGAAACACATGTAGAAAAGTCTTTGTTTAACAGATGATTCTTCACGTCCAGATTCCCAGTCAGGATTTTCCCCCAAAGAGCACACAGACATTAATTCTGCCAAAAAACACTGACCATATTTAAACAAAGGCAGGCCAAACTAAACAAAGCCTCCGTTTGAAGTCACGATACACGATCATCATACATCACTGACTCATCTTTGCTTTCATCTCGTGTGGACTTGGCACCTAGAGTTAACTGAAAGCAGACGCCGCAGAACCTCCATCATTAAACCAGTAAACCTGGTGGAGGAGGGGTTCTTCGTGTCTGCGAGTACAAGGTGTGAATAGCGAGTTCTGAGGTAATTCTTCTACTGATAGCTTTGCACCCTCACACCCAAACGAGAACTGTTTCCAGTGAAAAGAGATCTCACGTGCGAGACGCTACGGTTGATTTACAAATGGTCCATTTTTCTTGTCGTTTCTCACACCGGGTTCCACCCAACCACACCAATGTTTTAGCAAGGCTTCGAGGAGGAACTAGTCTTTCCTGATCTGAGTTATGATCATCCTGAAATGTAACATTTTACTACATGTATTTGATTACTCCTACTCCACCTTATGTTCCAATATTGAAGACAAATGATCTGATTTATCTTGTGGGGAAAAGAAAGCAAAGGTTTTGTTAACCCAAAAAATCTCTTACTAGTTGTACCAAACGTATGTACCAAAAAGTGTTATAAATGTACAGTACTGCACAAGTATTTCAATACTTTCAAATACGACCAGAATAGTGGAGCGTCTCCCGAGAAGAGTGGAGGTTATCGTAACAGGAAACGGGGACTAAATGTGAAATAGGAGCACAAACAGATCTTATTCCAGATGGTTATAAACTTAAAATTATAGTGTAGTCGTCATTGGTGTCATAATTATAATTTCTGTTATCATCAGTGATAGATTTTGTATTATAAGAACTTTTTTTTTTTGTCAAAATCTTAAAGCAGACAGTCAATTAATATAATTTCTAAATTAAAATATTTTCCAAGAAAATTCAAAGTAGAAGTCATTAAATAAATTAATAAAAGTGTGGACCCAAATGCTATACAGGTATATATTAAAAAATAAAATAAAAATAAAAAAATAGCCTGTTTTTTCTTCTCCCCAAGCATTTATTTTTTTGAACATTTCTTTACAGATTAACATAGAGATGATACTTGTGAATAGGGGGGTGTTTTTTTGTGTATATGTATTGTATATAGCTCTGAATAAGGGTGACTGCCAAATGCGTATTTTGTACATCAAATAATTAGTTTCATTACCTATATTGCTTTCTTCACTGCTAGAGATTTATAGGTAGTAATGCATGCGACCCCAAAAGACTTTAACCCAATGAAGATGATATATGTGCAACTTTGATTATTTGAGCTAGCAAAACTGATGCTAAATACTTTAATAAGCTGCAGCAATGTCTGAGACAGTGAATGATATGCATTGCTAACTGATAAGGGCAAAAAATAAGGAATCTAATATGAAAAAATAAAGAGCTCACCATTTTACAGTTTGGTGTGTACAGCTAAGCTATTACGTAGCTGCGCGAGCAAGACTAGCTAGTCAGATCTTCTGATATATTACAGTTTAAGCTCTGAACTAGACTCAACACCAAGTTCACTAAGGATTCCATGTCGTGTTAAATACAGCTGCTCCAGCTTATAAATACTGCTCAGGATAATCATGAAGTAGTTAGCAAGAGAAAAGTTACATTTAAATTAGCTAGTTTGTTGCTCAGCTAGTTGCACACTCCTCAGAACATATCTATATTAGTATCAACCTATATTAAAAGTCATATTCAGGCTTTCCACCACTGCACGCTAGCATTGACTTGCACATTTGAAAAGATCACCGAATGCATTGCATTATCAGGAGAAGTTTCCCAGGTTTTGCAAGTTCGTTTTTTTTCTCTCACTATGAAAAGCACCCTGGAGCATTTTGATGCACACTAGCACCTTTTGTCACTTGCAATTTAACCTTTTCGAAAGTAGGTCCATTTACGGCAAATGAGAAGTGGTGCATTTCGGATAATTTGTCAAAACAATGAATGTGCAAGTATGAGGAACTGCTGTGTGGTCCTGCACATGGAAAATGAGTCCTGTGTTAGAATAAAAATAAAAAAAAGGAACAGGGAGAGGAACTGGATTAAACATTTTTTGAAACTCTGGAACAAATAAATAAGGAAGCAGTATTAAAAATTATTTTGGGATTTCCATTATGGAAGTGCGACAAAAAATAAATAATAGTGTGATCGTTTCTCGGTTTTAGCGAAGCAATCGCTAGACTGAATGTCGGTGGTTTTACGTGTAAGCAAATGTCTTGCCCCGGTGGAGTGAATACTGGAGGTGGAGGAGGGATTAAAGGCATCCAGCAGGGAAGCCTTTACAGAGGGCGAGACAGAGAGACAATGAATGACTGAGTAATGGAAAGAGGAGACAAAAAAAAAAAGAAAAAAAAGTCTGCTCCATTTCCATGAGAAAGAAGCTCAGGAAAAAAGAAGGAAGAAATCAGTCACGCCTTAGTTGATGCCTCAGGAAATGTGGGATGATGCTTTCTGGTCATCAGTAAAGGCCAACCATCCATTCATCCATCCATATACTGTATGGCTATGTACTACACTATTCACCCAAATGTAATATTCGGATGTCCATGTTGAAAATCCCATTCCAAATCTGGGAAGGCTTTTCACCACATTTTAGGGCGTGGCTGTGGGGAATGGTGATCATTCAGCTATAAGTTACTGATGTTTGGGGTTCATTCATTGTTTCAGTTCATCCCAAAGGTGTTCAGTGAACTGCAGGACACTTGACAGAACATCAACACCACATGTTCAGGAAGCTGGAACTATCGTTGCAAAATTTTCAAGACTATAAACCTTCCATGAGAATTAATAGGAATTAATGGGAATTTTTGTTTTGGTCAGATAGAATTCCAGTTGAATTTCTACCCTGCACATTCATCAATCACATACACACAACACACTTACTGCAGGGCTACCGAGACCACGCCCTTTACATGCACTCGCATACACACGCACATAAAATAACGTAAAAGTTTGCATGCAGATACAGATTATATACATTTCCCTAAATGTCTGATTAATTCCCACACATACCAATAAATTCCTGGTTTCCAACTTGGAATATTTCCCAAATTCCCCAGATAATGTTCACATGGAAATTTTCTGGAAATTTTCCACTCCTTTGCACAGAAAAAAAATAAATTTAATGCTTCAACATTCAACGACATTCTAGAAGATTGTGTGCTTACAATATTTGAAGAAACGTTTAAGTCGGGTGTCCGCATACTTTCGGTGTGGTTTTCTGTTTACTTTCGATAGTTAGTTTCTGGTGAAATCATGCCATACTGTCTATTTTGTATGCCTCGTTCAACACATTTTACCCATTCATCTGCCATTTTTTAACCAACCCTAACATGTTTGCATTAATCTCTATGGTTTCACCTTCACACACACACGCTAATTTAGGACCCATCACGCATGTCTAGGTTGTCCATGTAAAATGTCCTTGGTTTCTACAGAAACAAATAGGAGGTGTTGTGATGAACCGCACATTTCATCCAATTTTCTGTAGGACAGAAATAATTTTAGAAAGAATCACCAGTGATGATGCAGAATGACTACTGCTACCACAAAGTTGCCTCATTTCCTGTTACTTTTCTTCAATAATTCAACGATTATGTTTATCTTTTATCTAAAAGTCCTGTCTAAATATGTATCCGTGTAATAGTCAGATAAAATTAGCAGGAAAAAGTAGATTATGCAATGAAGAAACCACCAAAGTGATTTCTCAAGCCCTTAAAGAAAACAGTTTGGTTTAGAAGTCTTTAGAAGCAATTACTCATTTTTTGAAGGGTGTCCATGTCCATGTTTTATAAGTTTTTAGAGGAATAATCATGGATTTCATGTAATTCACTATATGGACAAAAGTATTGGGAGACGAAATTTTTCCAAATAACAGAATAGTCACAGCATGCAATTTTCTGTTTTCTGAACTTTACTTCAACTATGAGACCCAACCTGCTCCAGCATGGCAGTGCACAAAGCCAGTTCCATGAAGATTTTAATGGGTTGGAGTGGAAGATCTCCTGCTGTAGAGCTCTAAAACAGAACACATTTGGGATGAGTGTGGACGCTAAATGGACCTTAGGCTTGCACACCTCACCTACATCAGTACCTACTTGAATGAGCACAAATCTCCATGAAATCTAGTAGATTGTCTTTTCTGGAAGAGTGGAGGTTTGGAGCAATTGGGGACTAAATGTGGAGGAGGCAAAAAGAGGCACATACTACTACAATCAATCAATATTGCCAGTTTGGAGAAGGTGAAAGTGAAGACGTTCACTCAAATTTGTAGAACCTAATAATATAAGTATTGGTTTTTTACTTGTGATGGAGGGACAATATGGAGAGACCGCTCTCGGTCTTGCCTTCTTCTCAACTTCATCACTCCTTCTGTTCTTCTCTCAGAGCCTCACTTTCCTCTCAGCACTGCAGTGCTGCTTGTGTATTCTTCTTTTTTTTTCGAAAGGCACTCTCGTTATTGGATTAAAATGCGAAATTCATCTTTCCACAAATGATGCTGATTTTGATCTTTTCTCCCCCCACCGTTCATTTCCCACAGATTAATTATGCGGTGTCTGTGTGAGTGGGAGGAGAGCGGGTGTGCTGCGGAGCTTGAAGATGGATAGGCTCGAGTGGAATATTCCAGAAGCTTCCGTTTCTGGTTCTGGACTAGCGAGTGAAAGTGAACAAACGCATTCATCAAACATGTCACTGATCCACCAATAAGGGCTTGTTGAGAAAATGAGACAGGCACACACACACACACACACACACACACACACACACACACACACACACACACACACACACACACACACAGAGTCGATATTGCTGAAATACAGATGAAAACCTGGCAAAAAATGTGATACCAATGCGCTGAGCCACCATGAGTCATCAGAACAGCTTCACTGAACCTTGGCACGGATTTCTAAGATGTTTGGAGCTGTACTGCAGAGACCCTGAACACCAGACTTCCACAGAAATATCCATCAAATACAATTTATCATCGTTCGATTTGGGATCTGGTGTCTTTCAAAGCCTGATTTACATTTTTCTACATTACATCTGCACCAATTGGGGTTTGGTCACTGTAGAAAAGACCATCAAAAGTTGTATTACTAAACATAATGCAGTAAATGATGCAGTAAGGAGAGTGAGGAGGCCTGGGGTTCAGTCAGCCTTCCAATTCATCCCAAATGTGTTTGATAGGGTTGAGGCTAAGTTCTATAGCAGGAGATCTTCCATTCCAACCCATAACTTTATTGAGCTGTCTATGTGTTCAGAGGCGGTTTGGGTCTCTTAGTTGAAGGGAAGGGAATTTTTGGGGGAATCAACCAACCAACCAGTCTGTCTGTCTGTCTGTGTAAATGTTTAGTAGTGCATGTATTACATTAGACCACATTTAACCTAATTGTCACCATACAAGGAAAATAAATTTCAAATGCAAGTTTGCAAATACATGAAAACTTTTTCATTTATTTGCAAACTTGCATTTAAATCCAGTTAATGGAAAACCTATCCCACTCATAGTTTTTCCTGGTCGTTTTTCATTAACTATAATAACCTTGGGCTGATCGGTTCCTAGAAATCCTCAAACTCCAATTCCCCCCGAATTTCAAACTCCAACGCCCCTCATCCACAGATTGCAAGCAGAGGTTATGCGCGATACACTGTCGCGGACTGCCGCCTCTCAAAGCCTTGATGGATGATGTTTGCTCACTCCAAGCCCTCTGATCCCCTCGCAGTGTTTAGACATGCGTCTGCACTGCATGCTAATTACGGTAGCGTGCAAATGCCCATGTTGCTGCATACTCACAGGCTTCAAGCTAGCACAAGGAATCGATTTAAGGAAATGTAGATCCTATAAACAGATTTCTAAAAAGTAATTAGACTTGCCTAAATTTGTACCCAAGACGGCGGATTAACATTAGTTACACATCCTGTCCTGTTTTTATATTGCAATTCTAGCCTTTCTGGGTAATAAAGTTCCTGAAAGCTAACACAAAATTAAATTCAGACTCCTTTGGATGGTGTCATCTTTACCCATGTTCAAGTCTGTCAGCAGTGTTCAACAGTAGCGTCTGTCAGGATCAGATCAGTTGAGCCGGCGTGAGCCATCTGATCCATCTCCAAAGCATCTGAGTGGATATGGAGCATGATGGGCAACACGTGGCTCGGAAAGCAATCGTTCCAACACTCAGGAATTATATTTTCATTGCGTTTAGTCGAAAATATACTATATCGAGAAAATATATTTTTGAATGTCTCCAGAATACTTGGATATTTCCTAAAGATTTGATCTCTGACTAAAAAGGGACTCAGCATTTCAATCTACTCAATCTGTTTTTGTTTTGTTTGTTCAGCACTCGTCTGCTAAACTAAAGTCAGAATATAACTTCTGAAGCCGCCACCTAGAGAAACCCGGGTCTCCGCCTCCCTCTCTCCGAAAGCCATTAATGATCGTCTCGGGTTAGAGGGTGGTGAATACTGATGAACAGATCAAATTGAGAGGATGGAGTGAATGGATCAATCCCACAAGGGACTGTAAGATGGAGACCTCAGAAGGGGTGGGGGTGGTGGTGGTGGTGTCGGGGGGGGGGGGGGGGGGTTGATTCAAACTTGTTTACTGGCGATTTCACTTCTTTGTGTCCTATTCCCTGTAGGAATCTCTGTGAGTGTGTATACCTACTTCGACCCCTTACACACACACACACACACACACACACACACACACACACACACACACACACACACACACACACACACACACACACACACACCTTCCCCCATCTTGCACTCTCTGGATCGAGTCACCCTTCCCCCTCTCAAGGGAAATGTAAACACACACCCCATTTGGCCATCTCTCCCTCTCTTTTCTCTCTCTCGCTCTCGTTTTTTTCTTTCTCTCCCCTGCTCTCTCACACCGTCAAAACATCTGAATTAACGGGAACTCGCAGAGGGCCAGAGGCCAGGAGTTGATTGACATGCAAGCCGATTTCACCCCCCAATGGATCCCGAGATTAGATAATGTGCTTTTGCAAGCATTTCCATTTCGTGTTGTGCACGTTAACATGGAATTGCTTTACAGCATTAACAGTTGAAGATTACGATATGAAGTAGGCCTTGCTGGGAAAACACACACACACACACACACACACACACACACACACACACACACACATACACACACACACACACACACACACACACGCACGCACACACTGAATGCAACCTAGGGCTTGTATTTACATGACTAGAGAAAAAAAAAAACTGGATTTTTTTTTTTGTGCGATTTAAAAAACAAAAACAAAAGTGAAGCTTACACGCTTTGTATATATTTGAAAGGCCGACACAAAAAAGCCCTTTCAACCATGCAGAGGAGACAAAAGTGCACAAAAAGTTAATTGTTCACACACTTGTAATTGTGAGGACTGACCTCAACATTGCAAATAAATACTGCACGATCTTCGCGTGCAACATTCATTCTCATTTGTATCTAAGGTGGCTTCTTTTACAAAGACAAACATATGTGATCAAACGTTTATGGATACTTAATTACAAGATTTGTATGTCCTTCAATACTCATTCATTATATAATCCCCTGCTGTTCGAATAACCTCCACTTTTCTCTGAAGATGTTCCACTACATTTTGTGGAGATTTGTGTGAGATTCATTCAGGCATGAGGGGGGTTCGCATTCATCCCAATAGTGTTGAGTTCAGAGCTCTACAGAAGATCTTCCACTCCGACCAATGTAAAGTAGATCTTCATTGAGCTGGATTTGTGCACAGGAGCACTGTCATGCTGGAACAGGATTTTATTCCACCACATCCAAAGACATTTAATACAATTCTATCTATCCATCCATCCATCACAACCATATCTTCGCACCAACTCTTGGCTCCGCCTCTTCTCCATCGCATCTTTGAACCTCATCTACGCCAAATACACAAAGTACTAATAAACTGATACACCTCCATGTCCATTCGTTCAAATTCACATTCTACCACATGTTCCAAGATGTTCACATCACACCCTATATCTTATTTCAAGGTCTCGGCAAATACAATAACCAACAGAGCATTTATACACGTGACAGAATTATGAGCATGTTTTAATTTTTTTTTTCAGGAAACCGAGGAACTCGAGGACTTGTAGAGAACGTGCAGAAAAACCCTATCCATAGACCGTAACCTGAGATCAGCATGAGATCAAACCCTGGAGCTGTGGAAAAGCAATGCTAGCTTCATTTATATTTCTCCTACTAATCATATCCAGCGAATTTAACGACAGAGATGTAATCAAATAAGGAACCTGGCCGTGTAATACGAATATTTCCATTGTTGACGATCAGATTTGTTCCTATATAACATTATAAATAAGAGATAATAAACTTCTAGGGTAATCTGGTGGTTACTAACTCCACCCTGGTGAAGATATGATGAAATAAATCTAGAAAGAAAGATAGAAGCGGACGCTAGGTTCATGTGAATGTGGGTAAATTTGAAAAACGCATCGCTATGTTACGAGGTTGTGGCCACAGTGAAACCTTGGAGATCGAAAAAAGGAAAATCTTGATGTGTGTTGGGAACTTGAGGGTCTACCTCAAAAGATCTGACAGTGGCTATATTATTAGTTTTGTGGTGCAACCTGAAGAAAATTAGTTTCACATCTAATGCGCACATAGCCGGATTCAGATGTGTTTTTTCTTTTCACTTCATAAACTCCAATAAGTCAGGGTTATGCTAGCACACACCATCTGGCTAATAATAAACAACGGTTGCTCAAGCGAGGAGCGCAGTTCAGCGAACGCTCTGCGATAAACATTTAACAGGAATTTCATCAGAGCTTGTTTTGTTCCATGTAATATTCACACGTTTTTTGTGTGTGCCCAGTGTGCCTTAGTCAGCAAAATTACCTCAGGCTAATACACAAAGGAAGTTCTGATGCTGTAAAAAATGGGCACCGACATAAGCCTAATATTACACACTGTTTAATTCTGCAGCGTTTCCATTTCATATAGAATGCCGTACATCAGGTTTGGAGAACTTTCGAAGCATTTATACAACCGGTGCTCGTTTTTTGATGTTTGTAAGAAAAAGCGCTACGTCAGATTAGCAAAGATTTTTATTATATATTACAATGCGGTTAATCTAAACTAACAAAATAAATAGCTAACTAGCATTTAGAGGTGTAGGTAGGCTAGTTATCATCAACTAAATAATCTACTGACACAAACAGCATGATGTTTCAACCGTCATGTCAAATTACGCATCATTAGAATTGACCAAAATTACTAATACGCAACAATGAAGTGGGACCATGAAAGCATCCATTATCGGATCTAATTTCCATTGAAGTCCATCGCTAGACGGAAAACGATCACACGTGAGCCGCTCGAGTCACATGCCGTATCATTCCTTTCCCCAAATGAGTCATTTCCCCAAAGCCCTGAGGTGCCTTCAAATGGCTCCTAGTCTGGCTAAGTTCAGAGGATCGATCTTCATGAAAGTTTAATGCACAGAGGGTCCCACGACGTCTGCTTCTAGATCGTATCCCCCAAATCCAACCACCCAACCTCCCCTCAAAAAAAACTCTCCTATCAAATTAACACGACAAACCGCTTATTCCTAATTATCCAGCGCTCATCAAAAAGTAATCCCCCTCATTAACAGATGTTTTGCCACAGTTCACGGCTGCGGAAAGTCAGTCAAGAAACGAGTCTGGCATAGCGCCTGTAGGCAAATAATTAGAGACTGATCTGTTGTTGTTTTTTTGTTTTTTTAAAGAAAGATTTATTTGAGTGCTGGTGTGCCACGTCAAGCCGGGGTTTGTACTCGAAGCCAGACATGACTGTGCAGGTTCTTCTAATGGTAGTCTTTACACAGTCAGCCTCTTTATCTTTTTTTTTTTTTCCTCGTACACTGAAACCTTAGAATTATATTGAGAGTGCACCTTTGTTCCTTTTGACAGAGTCAGGCCACAGATATCCGTCAAGCAAGACCACAAAATTGAACATAATTGGATGGTTGGGCAAATGATGGCAAATAGAGCTGAAATCGTCTCCTTCTCTCGGATACATATATACACACTTGTGTGTGAGATTTCATTTCCTATAGTCTGTTCACTGGAATCGGTTCGAAAACAATGAGGTCGCATTGCTACAGCAGTTGAATGGAGAGCAATGTGATCACATTACTTAGAGGACTCTGGAGTACGGTGTTCGAGAGACGGTGGTTCACATACACTTACATCATGCCATCACGGGGAAGTGAGAGTTTTGAAACACCTCGGCGGCTCGTGTTTTGATTCAATTTGTTCGTCAGCTGATGCCAAATCAGCCTCGCCTATAAGCCGGCAGCATGTTTAATGTGGTTCAGTGTTTGTGGGAAGAAAAAGGTTGCGAGAGAGACAGTGCATGTGTGATGCATGTGAAAGACAATGGTCTAAAGTGTTGACTAAGTTTTTCTACTCCGAGTCCCAAAAAACATGAAATATATCATTCTTGAAATACAGATTACAGTTACAATGGTTTGACTTGTGATTTTTTTGTTCTTACACTGACGATAGTGATACAAAAATTGTTATAAATATTTGACGTTTTGCAGGGCAGGCAAACGTAGCAGCGTATGCTCCGCTCTCCACTCACAAACCGGCGCTTGTCCATGGTATTGTAAATTGTGTACTGTTAAATTATGAACAAATTACCGTACACTACCCCATACTGATTACCGTTCATTAAGACGTCTTTGTAGGCAATGCCATGTCTCGACTTACCATATTTTCAGAACGTATCTCCGTCGTAGGTCGGGGACTACCTGTATTTTTTTATTCTTTTGAGGCCATGTTGAGAAAACATCGAGATTATAGTTATTGTCATGAGTGCTATGACATGGCATGATTTCATCACACTTTATTATTATAGTTATTAGTCCGAAACAGGTGGTAATATGCGCTGCAGGAAGATTTCACTAGACGGGTGTCAAAACATGGTCCAAAATAGTAAAGTTATATTATTCAACTTACTGTTGACTTTTTCCAGCCATAGGGACGTGGAAGCGTTTATTTTTCCCTTCAATTGAACTAGAAGACAAACCTGGTGCAATCTTCTACGCTCCTGTGCACAAGGCCACATGAACATCTGGTTTGAATTTAGAAGATCTCCTGCTATAGAACATTAATGGGATAAACTTGAAGGCACCCCAGACTGCACTCCTCACATCAACTACATCAGTATCCGAGTTTACTAACACATATGTGGACGAATAAATCTCCATAAGCCCACTTCAAAATCTAGAGGAACATCTTCCTGGAAGAGTGGAGGTTACTCTAACAGCAAATGGTGGCTGAATGGGATGGAATGGGATGTTTAAAAGGCATATAGGAATTCAATGATCAGGTTTTTTTCCATATCTATTTTCAACCCTCTTAAAACCTCATTTTGATCTGAGGGACACTTTAAGGACTATTGAGAAGCTGAAATAACAGCTGCAACAACACCACAAATTCGATACCTACAGCCAACATTTCAGTCCCCCCCTCTCCAAAACCTACACAGCTGGCAATGCCAGCACTCATCTCCCAAAGCTCAGCAGGATACAGAGAGAATGTGTGGTGTTAAGCATTGAAAAGCTCTTGTAGGCCTTCAAGAATCTGTTTAAAACCAATAAGGGTCATATCCACAGTATTAAGGTAGACCTAAGCAAAGTTAGGCAGCTTTTTAAAATACTGATAAACATAAGCAACACATGGCGGCCATTAGGATGCTTCTGTGTGTTACATTGACGAAATAATGACTGCAAGCACTAACTAGGGTTTAAAGCACCATGTTAGGTTCACCATCCCCCCTAATCAGTCTATCAACCTCTGTTGTTCTAAAACACCCCCCCTCCACACACACACACACACACACACACACACACACACACACACACACACACACACACACACACACACACAGCATCTGATCCCAATAGAAGCCATGAGCTGTAGGACATTTCACAAATTTCAAACCCAATTTGCCTAAAAGTCAGCGAAAGGTAAAGGGAACAGTTTGCATGTTTCCATCAGGCACTATTGCAGGATTTTCCAGAAGGTTCCAGTCCCAAAAAGATTATTTACACTGGAGAAAATGTTTAGTTTTGACTTTAAATTGGTTTCAGATGCAATTTTGATGGAGCAAAATAAAATTTGGGGCTGCAAACCAAACAAAACACATACAAACAAACAACAACAACCACCTCCAACATCTCCAACGTTCCTCCAAACAGTAAAAAAAACGGATACGAAGCATTTTCTCAATATATTTTAATTGAAAAATAATTCAGAATTCATCTTTTGACCATGTAATACAATAATCTGGAGTTTTGCAATACAGTGTCGAACTCTACTGGTTTTGGTAAGGAAAAGTGCTAAGTGGTGGACCGAGGTTGCAAGCGCGTGAATGGTAAGCACCGTCCACCACACGTCATGTTCTCTAGATTCTTCATAAGCCTGCACGTGTACGCAGAGTCCATGAGTACCGAACGTTATCTCCTCGTTTCAGGCCTAAACGGGTCAACCTGCAGAGGACACAGGACAGAACCGAATGGAGTTCCTCGTGATACGCCCAGTAACGCTTCGGGCCGGTCGTCGGAGAGAAAAATCGAGCCGAGAAAAAACCCCGAAATGAAATTAACGGCAGCGTTCGTAATTCTTCACAGTGCTAAAGTAGAAGAGAGATCCTTCAGTATGACGACAAGGCTACTTGCACAGTAATTCAACAGCAGCAAAGAAAGGGAACCAGCCCCTTTTTTTTTATTGTAACAATTCAAGTTTTTTTTTCTGTAAGTTCACCGTGGTTCGAAACCACCCAGCAAGCCATACAGTGTCTGACAAAGTTCAACAGAAATCCGACTCTGAGCAAACAAACTGCCCAAAACAATCCATAATCCAAGCGATGCATCATTGCGTTGGCACATGACGATGGGCCCCGGGCTTGCAGGAAGGCATGAATGAGAAGGGGTAAGAAGGACTTCTTGAAGCAAACATTTATCGGTTATCGCTTCTTCTTCTGCTTTAGGGCTTTTCGCCGCTTCACGATCATCTCATACAGCTTGTCCATGCCTTCGTGGAGCCCTTCTCCGATGATTGCGCAAGCGGGCTGGACGTGGTACGCTGTGGACGGAGTCAACTCGTTGAGTGCCAGCTGCTTCTCTATATCCGCCACTGGCAGGGACCTGGGCAGGTCCTGCTTATTGGCGATGACCAGCAGTGGAGTTCCTTGGTTCTCTGCGAATTTGGTCACTTTGTGCAACTCGGTCTTAGCCTCCTCAAGTCGGTCTACGTCCACCGAATCCACCACGTAGATGATCCCATCAGTGCAGCGGCTGTACGACTTCCACAGGGGACGCAGCTTCTCTTGGCCGCCGACGTCCCAGAAATGGCAGCTGATGCCCTTCGCTGCACCGTTGCTCAGCTTGATCTTCTCGGTGTTGAAACCGATCGTGGGCACGGTGTTCACAAACTCATTAAACTTAAGCCTGTAGAGGACGGTCGTCTTGCCGGCCGAGTCCAGCCCCAGCATCACGATGTGGAGTGACTGGAAGGCGGATATGTTGGAAAAGCTGTTCCCCATTTCTTTACCTGACCAATGAACGATTCAGTAGTAGCTGTTCGGTCGCAGTAGTCTTAACAGCTTATGAGGCGGTCATAAGAAGACGCTCAAGGCAGACGTTGGAGGATAAAGTCCTCAGTCCTAGGTCGCACACCTTTCCAGTCCCGGTGTAGAGATTTACATTTGCATTCTGCTCCATGAACAGGTTAAAACGCCATCTTTCCTCTTTCAGACCAATCGGTTTCTTCTCCCAGTTATTCCATGATCAACTCAGTCTTTTTTTTTAAACATGATGCCTTAAAAAAAAAAAAAAACCTTATGTGGACCAAATCCTTAAAAAAGAAAAGAGGAAAAAAAAGCGTAGTCCCAGAGAAAACAGAAAATATGCCTGAGCACAGGGTAAATCAGTAGTCGGAGCACACAGCAGCTCGTCTCACCACCTCAACGAATGAATGCTGAGAGGAACTGCATAGCAGCGAAAGGGCTTCCTGAGACTCCACCCACAAGCTTTGCCAAACACTCCGAGACTGTCTCGTGATTGGTTGAGACTATCCAAAAAAACAGAAACAAGGCTCCATCTCCATCCCCCTTTGTTCCGCCCACTGCCGTCGCCTAGCTGCACCATTTCCTTTCGCTGAAACAGACAGCATGGCAAATAAACACACATTTACCAGAGATGAGTCAGGAGCCTCTTGGTCCTCAGAAATCAGCCTAGTGAATGTTTATCTAGTGATACCGTGTGCACGTGTACACACTGACCCCCTTTTTTGTAGCTTGTCCCTGAATCACTCGAACTTATTTTCTCGAGTGGTTCGGTATCAGCGGGTTCTGAGCAAAATAACCCGATAACCTTCTAGATGAATCCTGCATCACATAGAAGTGTAAATAATGGAACACTCTTGATCAGAAGTTCTCAGGAAAGACCAGAATGTGATTGGGAATTGTACGACCCGACAGTGCCACCTGCTGTCAGAGTCGAGTATTACATAAAGCGGAATTTATATAAGGAGTTTTTAAACACAGGACCTTTTCAGCCATATGTGGTTCTTTACTCGAATTTGTTCCAAAAAGTTCAGGGACCACAGTCAGAAGATTTTTCTTTCTCTAGAACGTTTAGACCCAAATCTCTTTTCATCATGCAAGACACAAAAGTTCCTGTTATTTCCTGGGTTAAAGTGTCTATAAACAGTATTTCCTCCACCGCCTTGTTTCTTTCCTCTCTTTTTATCTCTCGTTTTCAAGTGTGCTCTGGTTTCTGGTTTTATTGCAATATAAAAGAAAAGGACAACTGTGTGTGTGTGTGTGTGTGTGTGTGTGTGTGTGTGTGTGTGTGTGTGTGTGTAAAGGCTGACAGAGTTTCAGTGTAGGAGCTTTTGATTGCCCGTTAGAGTGATTTTATCAGGCATCTCTGACCGAAACCTACTGTATAGTCGCTGTTGCTAATTACTCTGATACCAGGGGACGAGAGTCACTGGGAGGTAAAATGCCATTAAGAGACAGACACAGCTGATATTATCAGTCGAGTAAAATCTCTGTCTTAATGTCCGCTTTAAATAAAATGTATTTCTGATGTAGATGTGATCAGGACCTGTCCTCAGTGAGCACGTTATTCTTCGACTACTGTTGTTTGTAAATCAATCGGCACTCACGTGATATAACAGGATAACTATTACCACTATTACTACTCATAATAACAATAATATCTAATTATAAAATAAAGTAATAAAAAAACTTATCAGCAGTAACAAGTTCACCTAATATTGTGTTATAAAGTGTAAGATTCATGTTATGTCAGGTGTAACAAGCTAAATCCAGCACATTCAACCAACAATAATAATAATAATAATAATAATAATAATAATAATAATAATAATATTAAGATTATTACTCTAAATAGTATATTGAACGTATTAAAATAATGAATTCTTTAAAATATTTGAAATAATTTGAAATGAATTTATTTAATTAAATATTTGTCGTAAATCAAAAGTATTTTTTATAATATGGTTATTATGATTATGATTATTATTGTTATAATGACTGACATTGACAAGTATAAATGTAGCATATGTATGTTATAAAAAAATAAATATTACTAAACATTTTAGCCTAAATGAATAAGAATAATTTTGTGATAAAACCAAAACACTTACATTATTATTATTATTATTATTATTATTATTATTATTATTTAGTTCTTTTTATGATCACATTTAAACATTTAGCTTTTCTGTGTCAGAGATAATTATTTATAACAATGATAATAATAATAATAATAATAATAATAATAATAATAACAATAATAATAATGATAATCTTGTTATATAAATGCTGTTTAAAACAATTATATTAAAATGAATTTAGGCTAACAATACATTTTATATAATATTAATAATAATAATAATAATAAATAATAATAATACGAAAACGAAACAATTTATAATAATGAGAAACAAAATGTAGCACAAAATATATATTTTTATTATTGCTATTTTAATTTTTATTATTATTTTTATTATTATTATTATTATTATTATTATTGTAGTTATATTTCATGTTTTCGCGTTTTGTCCACTAGAGGGCAGTCGCTCACCTGCACGCAAGAGATATTCGAGAGGAAAATGTCTGCTAAGTGTAAAGTTCTGACTCTAAAATAAGTAGCAAAATGGAACAAAAACAAAATGGAACAAACAAATCTATAAATACAGACACAGAGGAAGAGAGAAATGAATGAGAATGCTGAATAGTTGTGATATCATTCTTGTAATACAGAGTAATTGTTCTGAATGATGACAGTCCCCACTAAGACGAACGTGTGTGAGGGATGAACTATTTCACAGATATCAGGCTTCGGAGATTATTTGTGCCCTTAGTGTCATTTCAAGTAAAATAGACCATGATATAAAAACATCCCTGTGTGGTGAAGTGAACGTGCACGCCTGATCTTTACACTGCCCTGATAAAGGAGTGCTCGTACCAAGGAATCCACTGGTCAGGCTGTACCAGTTACAACACACACACACCACACACACACACTTAAAATGCCTTGAAACGACTGCAGATCCTGGCACATGATAATAAGGGCTAAATACTCCAGACATAAACTTTAGAAATGGGATTTTAGGTCTGTTTGTGAAGTATCAAAGCTCATCCTGTTCCACATTTAGTCCAAATTCCCTGCTAAAACAACCTCCATTCCTCAGGGAAGATGTTCCACTAGATTTTGTGGAGATTTGTGGAGATTCAGATACAGTTTCTGAAGCTAGGTACTGATGTAGGTGAGGTGAGGAGGCCTGGGGTGCAGTCTGGGTTCACATTCATCCCAAAGGGTTGATTTGAGAGCTTTATAGCTTTAAGAAACTTTCGTCCCAATACTTTTGTCCGTATAATGTCGTTCACTGGACTATAAAGTGCAGTGTTCTGGTATTACTCTCCGCATGCCCTCATCCTCTCACTTCTTCCTGCGTTTCCCAGTCGCCATATTAAGGGCCATTTCAGCGCTTTATTAGCTCGAGTGGAGTTTGTTTGAACGACCCCTCGGAGGACTGAAAAGGCCTCGCTGACAATGCGTACAGTTTAAACGGAATTTACTCCGAAAGCACTGGGATCTGGGACAGTTTCCGTGCACGAACATTTTAATCGGAGAAAAGAAAAAGCCATAACTGCAAACAGTAACGATGAAATTGTTCATATTTAAACACTGAATTTGCCGCGTCCAATCGTTGCATTTAATCCATCATTCTTTCTCTCTTTCTTCTGCTTTATATCACTTCTGCTGTCTTTAGCTGTCGAGTCAGAAACATGAGCAATCAGTAGTACTGTGTGTGTGTGTGTGTGTGTGTGTGTGTGTGTGTGTGTGTGTTTAGATTGCCAACCCTTCTGGCAGAACAGAAACCGTAAAACACAGATAAGGCAGGAATTTCCCATTAGCAGATGGATTCTGTGCAGAGTCTGATGAAGGGGCAAGAAAAAAAAGAACTTTCTCCCAATACTCTAATTACATTATCATCAACTATGCGATTAATGGGTTTTTTTTTGTTTTTTTGCACAAATATCCTGGTTTATAGGGTGTTATTTGAATAAACTTTTTATTTTACTAATTACGTTTTGGTCCTTCTGTTCTTACACTTGTGTTTCGTGGCTCCACCAAATGTCCTCTTAGTTAGAACTCTATTCTACCGTAGTGTACATTTACATCATTGTCGTTTGGCAGAAACCCTTATGCAGAGTGACTTTCATCCATACAACTAAGCAGCTATGGAGTTAAGGGCCTTGCTCAGGGGCCCAGGAGTGGTATCTTGGTGTGGCTGAAATCTAAACATATGCCCTTTGTACTTTTCTATACTGTAATCTATGTACTTTACTATACTGTACTCTAAATTACACTATTGTACTTCCCTGTACTTTATTCTCAATCTATTGTATTACAATATTATACAATTATCTACTGCACTCTACTGTATTCCATTTGACTAAACTCCTCTCTACTGTACCATACTGTATTCTGTTGCATTGGTTTACTTGTACTATACTCTACTATTTTGTCATCTATTTTATTCCACTATACCATTCTGTACTGTTTTACACTCTACATTAATCTACTGTACTATACTGTAATTCACTGTACTCTTCAGCACACTACTGTATTTCATTTTACTTTACTCTACTGTACTCTACTCTGCTGGGTTTCTATACTGTACTTTGTTGTACTTTACAGTACTTCAGTCTAATGTACTTTGTACTCATGTACTGTATTTTACTACACTGTACCTTTCTGTACTGTACTCCACATTACTCCATTGTACTTCACTGCACTATATCTTATTTTGCTGTGCAGTGATCGACTGTACTTTATTGTACTCAACATTACTCTATAGTACTATACTGTACTTTACCTTAATATAGTGCCCTTTACTGCACTCCAAGTATTTCACATTACTACACCCCCTCCCTACGGTAATTTTCCGTACACTACTCTACTGTACCATTCTGTAATGTATTCTACATTACTCTATTGCACTATACTTTTCTGTACTATAATAGTGTACTCTGCTGCACTTGAAGTATTTCACATGACTATACTCTTCCCTACTGTACTTTTCTGTACTCTACTATACTTCTTTCTATTGTACTCTATACTATATATACACTATACTATAACATTCTGAACAGTATTGAACTCTATAGTATATAAAATAGAGTAAAGTATTTTTCTGTACTGTATTTTATTGTACTTTACTATTGTCTACATTTGTCTATTGTACTCTACGTTTCTGTTCTCTACTGTATTTAATGTGAACTTGTACTGTATTATTCTGTATTGAACTATGACGCACATTATTCTACTGCACACGACTCTAAAGTACACTTCTATACTCTACTCAATGGTAATGCACTCTTTTCTACTTTACTGCATTTTAATCCACTGTACTTTACTCTAATGAACACAACCGAGAGAAACTACATACAAGTACAAAAGTTCAAGGGCGTGGCTTTTGCTGAGCTCTCGGAAAACCAGCAACAAACCCAAACGGGAAGTTTAATGATAATAAAAGCCACCAACACTTTTACAAGTCGGCTTCACATCAATTCCATTCAACAAGAGGCCATTATTCAAGATCTGTGTGTCAAGTGTGTTTTTCTTGCTTTAATTGAGCACGCACAACTACACAGTGTTTGTGTTAAAGATAGTGGATTAGCAAAGAATTTCTGCATCGTTTAGCTTTTAAACCTAAAAAAGCTGCAAAAGTTCTGACAGGGGTCTTCAATAATTTAATGAATGTTGGAGGAGACCCATGGAGGAAAGGGAGTGAAAGTGTTGTCATCATGCTGATTGGTTCTGAAGCTCTGGTGCAATTCTCGGCATTCTTTTACCTCACGAAACCTCATGCGTTCACGCTACATTAATTACACACTACCGTAGCTGTTTTTCCATTTATATGTAAGATTATGGTTTGAGAACCAAAAGGGAACTTTTTTTTTTCAATTCTGCATCCGCCATTTTGCATTTGTTTACATTTCTCATCATGTCAATCCTCCGCTAACCATTCCTAGCCAGCTAATTGTAGCTTGTATGACGATTGCACTAAATTTATGCTAGCAAACTAGGAACGGTATGGAGAAAGCAAAGAATGACAGCAAGTGAGAGCAGGATCGTGTTCAATATCGGTGTGTATTCATCCGATATGGGAATTCTGTTGCAGAACTTGATACGTTTGGCTCAAATACTGAATCTAGGATCTGTACGTGACTGGTTTTGTCAAATCTGCGTAGTCCTGATATTTCTCATTCACTATCGTGATACACTTGTTCATGATTAAACAGACCACATGACTTCTCTGGCTTTGCTAATGTAAGGATTTCAGCATCGGACCGTTTGCTTAATGATGTCGGAGAGTTCATTAAGAGCCGTTGCAGACTAATGAATGAAGTGGAATATCAGATAATTGATAATACACAGCAGATAAGCAAGAAAAGCACAGAAACAGGGAAGAGACTCATCCACCTCTGGATTTTTGCACCCAGTCAAGGGTCAGGTTGCCAAGTTTCAGTTGGACCCCCCCTCTTTTTCCCCCTGCTTCCCCTTTCATCCCACACACACAGGAAACAATCTGCCCTTTGTAACGTGCCTGTGATTCCTTCGGACTTCGTGTGTGTGTGTGGGTGGGTGTGTGTGTGTCAGGTGGTGCATGGTGCCTTGAAAGGATTAACCCAGAATCTGAAATATTTTCTGCTCAGGGTTCATGTGAAGCAGCACATGGTCTTCAGGTCATATCTGAGTTGAGGTTCCTGTCTGTGTGGACTTTTAGCTTGTTCTCTTATCAAAGCCCATTCTCTGTGTTCTCCAGCTTCCTCCCTTTTACTTCCTCCCATCATTATTTTAAACTTGCTAGGATAAACATCATTACAATTGTGTATACAGTGATTAAAGTTAAACTAACTTACCATCCCGGATGAATTTGTGGCTTGTATGCAGCAATCCTGGTGTATTCCAGGCTTGTACACAGAATTCCAAGCTGCATTCCTGGCTTTTACACAGCATTCCTGGCTGTATCCATGGCTTCTACACAGCACAACATGACACACAGGCAGTAATTGTTAATTGCAATTATGCAAATGAAGGGACTGAGCGTATACTTCACATTTAATGAGTGAAGTCTATACATATGGTGTGAGTAAATGTGTAATTGAACACACCTGTGCTCAATCAGGTGCTGGGAGAATGGAAGAGCTGGAGAGTATGCTGGAGAAACGTGGTCTGTAGCAGCCATTGATGGTATTGATGTTTGCTGGGACATGAAGTTGTTTGTTTGATGTGATCTGGATCATAAGCAACATTCCTGGCTCGGTTGTACTCTCCATGCTTCATGAGCAGTACTCCCAGGAGTATTTCTGGCTTCTGACAGTATTTTGCTGTGTGTTCACCCCAGACCTTCTCATTTCACCTACATCAGGACCTGACTTTACTAACACTATTGTGACTCCATGAAATCTAATGCAACATATTCCTTTATAAGTGGAGCTTTTTATAAGAAAGTAAATGTAGAAGGGGATGCTCAGAAAAGGAGCACATACCAATTTTTCAGGGTTTGAGTGTGTTTATGTGCATCTACACTAGGCCAGTTATTACCTAAACAATAAACCGACATCATTAGAATCCAATGAAAAGAAATCAACTTGGCTGCACTGCATTGCTTTGAGCCAGGAAAGAAGTCAGGAATTGTTTACCCTTGATATGAAACCCGATGCTTAACGATATGGAGGATAGATTACACAGACACACAAGCCGTACAGCCCCTATAGCTTTCCCAACAGTTTTCCATTCACTCAGCAGCCCCGCCCCCTTCTAACCCATTTCCAGGTACCTGCAACTCGTGAACAATTGTTGTGCAAGCGTCTGCTCCGTCCACATTTTCCATACAAAATTCACTCCTACGCTTTCGATTCCTTTAATATGAGCTTTTTTTTTTTTTTTAATAATGGATTTCTACACTTTATATATCTGTTCAATCGAATCAAACTCAAGACTTTGAATATGAATTTGTAACAAGTGTCCTTTTATCCAAATAACAGAACATGCATTGAAGACAGGGACCGTGTTTCTTTTCACAATATTTACACACACTTACATATGCATTTCAATTCATATATATATAAAAAAAAAGTCAATTTTATCAGGCATGACAATATAAATGGAATGGTTCATTTGGTGCAAAAAAAAAAAAGTATACACTTTTTATTAATAGGCAGTATAGCAATGTCAGTTTGTGTGTTTTTTTTTAACAGCATTCAGTATGAACATGTTAGAAATTCAAAAAAACTCGATATATATATACACACTGCTTGGCCAAAAAAAAAAAAAAATTCCAAAAAGTCGCACACTAATATTTTTATGATTTGCCTTTTCGCTTTAAACACATCAGCATCGTTCCGATAAACATCTGGAATGCCACGAAGTTTATTTCCACCCAATTCAATTTAGTATAATTTAATAATGGCCTTAGCTTCAACGCAGATCTTCTTCTTCTTCTTCTTTCGGCTGCTCCCATTAGGGGTCGCCAACTGCGGATCATCCGTCTCCAAGTTTCAACGCAGATCAAGATTTTAAATTCATGCTGTGAGGGTTGGACATCTGCGTGAAGTCTTCTCAATCATATCCCAAAGATCCTCGATGGGGTTAAGTTCTGGACTGTGGTGGCCAATGCATGTAAAATTGATCTCTCATGCTCTCTAAACCACTTTTATAATTTCTTGGAATACGCCCATGCCATCAGAGAAGGAAAAATTTGGTCATTCAGTATATTCAGGCAGTCAATTTTTAGGCACATAATGATCCAAACCAAGATCTGACCGACTGAATCGACCCCAGATCATAACAATGCCCCCACAGGCTTATCAGGCAGGCACTAGGACCAGGTGGAGACTTTTTTTGGCCAGACAGTGAATATACAAATGAATTATAAAGGACAAACATACATTAACGTTAAAAACACAGTGTTTGGCACATATTTCAAGCATCATGTTAGATCCTTTCAGTCGTTTGAGTGTGTAACCGATGTCTGAAATGTTCTGTAAGTGTAAATAATATCAATGCTTAATGCTTGGTGAACAGTCTTAGAGTAAACATCTTGCTCAATTTAAGAAATGGTTTCAACGAAGGCAAAGACGTGTGAACGATAAAGAGCTTGTTCTTTTGTGCCCTATATTTGAAAAATGTTTGAGGTCACCTGAGCACATGAGCTTTTGGAACATCCCAGATAACATTCAGTCCCCATTTGCTTTCATAATATCTTCCACCCTTCTGGGAAGATGGTCCATTAGATTTTGGTGATGTATCCGAGGAGCCCTGAGGTGCAGTCAGCGTTCATCCTAATGGTGTGCAATAGGAGCTCTACAGCTGGAGATCTTCCACTCCACACCATTTAAACCAACTCTTCATCATTTGTGCACAGGAGCATTTTCATGCTGGAGCAAGTTTGGGTCTTCTAGATCAAGTGAATGGAAAATTCAATGCTCCAAAGGCATTCTGTACAATTGTGTGTTTCCAGAAATGTTGTGAAGGAAACACATGTGGCTAGAAAAGTCAGATGTTCCAATACTTTTGTCCATATAGTCCAGATCAGGATCCAGGATCATGAACCAGCTATTAGGAAGCTAATAAGCAATAACATTGATGCTCATATTCAATCTTCTAACAGCACTAAGGATTATGGGTAAACTCTACATGCTTTTCGGCATGACCTACACCGTATATTGCACTATATTTCGTGAACAGGACGTCGATCCGCGACGTCTAAACGGCGGCATCGTCGTCCTGGGGGGCGTTGCTGAAGGCGGTGCTCCGTAACAGGTCCAAGCAGTTGATGAGGATAAGCGTTCCTGTTAAGTGTCTCCAGCGCTTGGTAATGGGGTTCTTCATTTTGTCCAGACCGGTGTGAAGCTCCTGGAGGACGTCCCTGTAACTTTCGCCGATCTGGGCCGACCAGGTGACCAGGAAATCAAACGCCGGCTTCCACATGGCCTGAAACGAGATTAAAGGCAATGTTCTGGTTTGCTTAGTTCTCAAGATATGGATAGATGGATTCAGGTTATTAAAGTGCAACCAGATCTATGTCTATGATCCGTGGGAAAGTGAAGCTCAGCAAGATGTTGGACTTCTGATCAGAAGGTCATGAGTTCAAATCCCACTACAGCTAAATTGCTGGGCCCTTAAGCAAGACCCTTGACCCTCAACAGGCAACAATGGCGTGAATATAAAAATGTAAATGATCCGGGGGCGAATTCTGCTGCTTTACTGGCAGTGTTTCCATGGATTCCCCTTGTACCCCACTGGAGATGAACGAATGAGTACACACCTCATTCTCGAGCCTGCCATCCACCCCTCTGTAGGGAGCCTCGTACGAATCCATCTGCTTGCGGGATATTTTCGTGAGTTTTTCCGCCAGATCTCTCCAGCGGTCCGACACTTCAACTGCTGCAGTGAGAAGCGCAAAGTCCTTCACCAGCCTGGCCACCAGCCCCTGACAGTCCAGTTTCAACAGGGCCTGGAATCACACACACACACACAATCACAATACTGTACTCTAAGGTACATGTACATGCAATAGAAATGCAATACAAACTACATTTCCTCACGAATTCTAAATAAGATGGATAGTAATAGTAAAGAAAAGAAAAAAGTGCTATATTGAGCATGTTAACTATGTTGTGGAGAAGGTCAGATTTTCCACTGAAGCATCGGATCGTAATTCTTTGCACTCATTGCACCCAGACATCGAAATCCAAGATATGAAGTCAAGAAAATGTTGTTAAGTTTCTCACCATGAAACACTTTTAGCATCTGCACACGCTATGACCAAAAAACAAACAGGACCCCCGACCTTTCCAGCCATGTGCTCTTCTTATCCAAACCGATACCACAGGTCTGGAGGCACACAATCTTACGAGATGTCTCATCATTGCATTTTCCCTTCACTTGGACTAAAAAACCCGAACCTGTTCCAGCATGACGGCGTTCCTGCGCACAAAGCCGGCTCCATGCAGATGTTTTACGTGGATTGGAGTGGAAGATCTTCTGTTATAGAGTTTAAAAACCTGATTGAATAATGAATTTTCACCTCACCAGCACCAGTATCTGGCTTTACTACCTAACATCTAGAGAAACATCTTTTTCCAGAAGAGTGGAGCTTATTATAAGAGAAAATGGGGACTAAATATGGAACGGGATGTAAAAAAATAAAAGGTGTATATGCGTATGTGAATGTTATAAAAAAAATATATTGCATCCGAGATTCTCGTGCTTTTGAAATGCTTTCGGTTTCAGCACACGCCATGACATGCACCTTGTGACACGAAGCCAGGAGATACGTGGACAAAACCAAAAGATTGTCAGGGAAAGTGAAAGAATCACAAAGTCTGTCATTTCAATAGCGTTTCGACTTGAATTAAAGGAAGTATTAAATATATCGGGGAAAGCGTGTATTGTGTGAAGATTACAATAAAACTCGACAGGTTAGCAGGTTAAAATCCATGCGTCTGAAGTGTGTGCGAGTGTGTGTACAGGCACACAGGATGAGCTGTTTCAATTACGCGAGTGAGCATAACGACTACGTGCTTCGATGGACCTGGAGATAAGGCTCTTAGCCAGGGATTTGCGTGCTAGCGGGAGCATAATGCGCCACCCAGTTCCATCCAACTGGGAAACAGTGGAGGAAGTAAGAACATCCGGCTGGGGTGGATGGAAAAAGGACCAGAGTTTGTTTGTTTTTATTCGCCTTGCTGCTTCCTCCGCACAACCCCCACCTTCCCTTCTCTCTGGTGTGAGGCTTCAGAAGGATTCATTGAAGTTCAGCGAGTTTCTCAGTGATTTCTTTCCGTCTGGAGCTTCTTCTGCCCTCAAAGAAATAATCTCAGGCTGACTTTTTACAGGCATGTAAACATGGCAGCATGGGACACGTGCTAACACACACACACACACACACACACACACACACACACACACACACACACACACACGTTTGAGGCTTTGCCGAGCGTCTTCAATGACCTCTGTGGTGCTGTTTCAGAATAATGTTACGTCTCGCATTTTTAGCAACTCCATCTATCTATCTATCTATCTATCTATCTATCTATCTATCTATCTATCTATCTATCTATCTGTCTGTCTGTCTGTCTGTCTGTCTGTCTGTCTGTCTGTCTGTCTGTCTGTCTGTCTGTCTGTCTTTCTTTCTTTCTATCTTAAAGTGATGCAGTTTTTGTCAGTTTTTGTCTTTCTTTCTTTAAGTTGACTCATCTGACCATCCGTCTATCTATATCTGTCTATCTATCATCCATTAATTTTCTTTCTTTCTTTTCTTTCTTTTCTTTCTTTCTTTCTTTCTTTCTTTCTTTCTTTCTTTCTTTCTTTCAGTTTGATCTATCTGTCTGTACATCCGTCTGTCCGTCCCTACCTACCTATCTACCTATCTACCTATCTATCTATCTATCTATCTATCTATCTATCTATCTATCTATCTATCTATCTATCTTTCTTTCTATCTTAAAGTGATGCAGTTTTTGTCAGTTTCCATAACCTTAACAAAGCTGTCTCACACACACACACACACACACACACACACACACACACACACACACACACACACACACACACACACACACCTTACCAATCTTGTGAGGATCGTCCACTGTCCTAATGCTAAATCTAATCCTTAACTGCAGTTAAAAGGACACATTGTCCTCATTTAAACCGGGCAAATGTCACAAAGCTTAAAATACCAGATGTTCTAATTCTTACACACACACATGGCATGTATGGAATGCTGGGTATGAAAAGAAATTGGGGAAAGGTTGACATCTGATAGCCTTGAGGATCTCAGAGTGACCAAAAGCTTCTGAATTCCTGCCTTCCAGTTCCAATACACCATACAGACAACAGTATTAGGACACCTGACTGTTCCAGCCATATGTGGTTCTTCCCCAAACTGTACCCACAAATTTGGAGGCACACAAACTACGAGAGTTTCATTTCCTATCCCTATTTTCTAAATGCTAATTCATCATAGAATTTAAACTTTCGGTAAATGACCAGTTGGAGAAGAGGAACAAATGGCAGCTAAACATAACTAGAGGAAATTGTGTATACAATTGGAGCCTTAAATGCATGTGACCTTTGTTTTTTTCCTGTACCAACATCCCTTTCCACTGTGTGAAGTAATGACTTGGGGTATGAACACTACTACTAACATTTACAATCGCCTCAAACAATCATGAGTGTGTAATTCAGCCGCCTCTGTCCCACATGTATATCTGGGCTAAACATTCATTAACATCCTGTATGAATGCAGGAAAAGGTTCATGATGATCTTACCATCTTACCACTGTATTGTGCCAGGATTGGTATAGAATGGAATGGAATAGTATATGGAATATGAAATTAGCATTCTACTCCAATTCGGAATCACTAGCTGGCCTTCAAAAATGAACCTCTTCTGATCTTAAGATATTCCTCTGTCTTAAGCAGGACAATGTCTTCAAGCATCATGATTCGATGATGTTTTGGCTATATCCTCTCGAGATGGTCGTCCTGTAGACCAGTACAATTTTATCACCTGCATTTATTTGTTTACATTTTTTGACCTGCATACCTATTTTTTAAAAAAGTGAAAAGTGATGAAATCAACAAAGGGAGTATGCTAGCATGTAAAGATTGAACGATTCATCGGGTTTGTGGATTGTGGATGACTGACTGCTGGAACTATCCGCAAAAAATCCATACTGATAGTTTTTCCGGGTTGTGTACATTGCTGGACAGCAGCCTCCAATCAAGATGCACTGCTGAACCTCTAACCTGGTTTCTGCACCGTGATTCGAGACACAAGTGCATGTTTCAGAGACATTGCAAATTCTATCTTGGCAACAGTTTTAGATCAGAGCTTCAATTCCAATGACAACAACGGTTCATTGTGCAACTCTCAGGAGAAGCACAGCACTCTAATGTATATTATATATATAATGGCTTGCAGTATCAGGATACTAATTGTACTACAAAGACAACTTGCTCTTGTTTTCCTACACCCAGGCTATTTAGGACACCCATTTTCCGTCCTCTTAACACACACACACACACACAAACTGAGCAGTCTGGTCACTTAGTGCACTCTAAGGGTTTCTGCAGGTTTCAGAAAAAACTTTTCAAAACATAAAAAAAAACACACGTTGTACAAAAAAACGGCCTTAACCAAGCCCTTAATTTTTTTTTTTCCAAGCCAAGAATCGTTAAACTCGCAATTCCCTAAGGCTAAGATAAAATCCGATTTATGTTGTACAGTGCGAGAGAAATTCGCGCCAATAACCGAAAGCCGATTGGCTGTTGCATGTTGGCCTCATCTGTAGTCGTAATGCAGCGAATTTGATTTGGACTAGCGAAAGACAGAACTTCAACACCACGGAAACTAACAAACAAAGGGCTATGAGAGCATTTCAGTGAGCATTATATGAATATCGGAAAATTAAGACCTGTTTCAAAAATTCAAGACCCAGACATCGAATTTAAGACTTTTTAAATTTTGATTTTTAAATGAGACTTTTTAAGTTTACCCTTTTAAGTTTACCTTTTTAAGTTTACCTTTTTAAGTTTACCTTGCGGAAACCCCGAACCTGAATAGGATTTTACAACACCAAAACTCCCTAACCAATTCATCAAAATGAAGCAATATCGGGAATTGGGAACGCTAGCCATTCCGTGACCCCAGATATTTCCTTTGGAAATCAAATTCATTTTGTAATTTGTGGTACAGGCTCCTGTATATTCAACACAGTCACAAGGAGGGGGTCCCCACCCCTACTATGCTTTATGAAAAGGTTTAAACATTTTTCAGAAGTGTTTACAGAGCAATTAAAGTGATGTGGGAACAACAAACAGTGAGGTGACACAGTCTTACAGGATCATTTTACCTCCTAGGAGATCAGAACCATCAGAAGATCAGGATGTGTCTGTAATCAGAAGTGGGTTTCCGGCTCTGGAAAAAGTTTTAGCGAGGTACAGATAAACCACTTCCTTATTGCCCCACAATGTCCCACAATTAGCACAAGTACTATACAGTAGGTTTTTCCTTGTAGATAAGTTGGATGTTGGATCAATTTCTGCATCTGAGTTGTAATTGTGTCCTGAAGGCATTTACTGTGCAATGGCTTTCACTAATGGTCAGAACACCTCCAAAGCTGGCTATATTTAAACCTTGTGTCCAGTAAACATAAAAAGGATGACCTGGATCAATAAGACTATTCATTACTAAGAACAGAAGATGGGTATTAAGATGAATGTGAACCATGATTCTGTGTATGTGTGTGTGTTTTGGCCTGGTCCAAATACAAGCACAAGTGTTTGAACAAGGGGCGTTTCCTGCTTTGCTCGCAGTCCTCCTGTTTAGATGCAAACAATAAAAAAGGAAACATCTGTTGACACACCCTGGCCTTGGTCCATCTTCCACCAATATGGAATTGAATCCTAATCACTAACTAGCATTCAGAAATAAATCTCTTCTGATCTTTAGCTCAGTAAGATACTAATCTGTCTTAAGCAGGACAATGGCTTCGATGTCTTCAAGCGTCCCAACCCTGAATTGGGGTGACGGGAGCTTTCAAGTATATTTCAAGTATTATTCAGGAATAATACGAATTAAATTAAAAACAATTCACACTCCCAAATAAAACAAGTAATTAAAACATACCATGAAGAGCTCCTTCTGGAAACACTTCTTCTGCTTCACTTCAGATGAGTTGGAGTCTTCTTTAAGCTTCTCAAGAACGCAGGCCACTTTTTCTGCTTCGCTGTTTGGCTCAGAACGACAAAAATGTGCCAAAGGAAGGTTGATGTAGCCCAAGGCGTCAGCGAAAGCTCTCCAGCTAATGATGTTTTCCATCAGTATAGTCCTCAACGATGAATACATGTAAGTCAGACATTTGGAAGGGATCAGAATCAGATCTAAAAGGAGAGTAGAGGTTAACTCAGGCCCCTTCAAATTCACCGGTTTGACCTTTCCCATTATAAGAATGTTCTTGGTGTGGACCAATCCAATTCTGCCATGATAGTACCCAATGTACCACTCCTTGGTCCAAAGATGGCCTTTAAGTTTGATTTTTTCCTCACTCAATATCGACACCACGTCTCCTTTCACATACTCCAACAGATACTGGCTCTTTGTCTGTCTAAGGACGGTTTTTAGCAGCTTGCCAAACTTGATATTTTTGACTGGTCTGTCCTGAAACTCGGGGTACTTCGTGACTCCTATGATGGGTGGCAGTAAACTTTTGTGCTTTTCCTTTTTCTTTAAAAAACGCCTCTGCGCGGAGCTTGTTGCAACCTTTGGTGGAGGAGGTGGCGTCTGCACGCAGAACTGGGCAATGATGCAGTCCTGGTCGTCTTTGACCTGAATGCGCAAAGTGAAGTCCGAGATGATGTCCGGATCTCGAGCGGCGATCGAGTAGATGAGGCGTGACACTTTGCCGAGCTTCAGCTGAAAACTCCGTGCAACCCTGGTCTGCTCGCTCATTTTAATTTCATAATTCGAGATGTTGGAATACACACCAACCTTAAGGTCTTGGGGTTTTGAAAGCACAAACTGGTGTTTTCCCCAGAGTTGAAGGGACACTGGTGGAATAGAGTGGGGCTGCATTTTAGCCTCACTTACTAACAAGGTTTTTGGGGCACAATCATGGCCAAAAATGGCGACAACTGTCTTAAAAGATGGATGGATATGCCTGGGCCCGTATACGCCAAGTGTGACTTTCTTTACAACATGCTCCCAGACTGTGTTGTACGGGGCGACATCTTGAGCCTGAGCAACAACTGATACATACATGCATGGCTCTAAATTGTCCAAGGTTACCTGGACTGTATCTCCATACATATACACGTTAGGAATCGGAACGTAGGGTCCTTCTTTGCAATCGCTTCGGACACAGATGACGTCTGCCAATTGTCGACTCTCCATCTTGACTACAACGGACACTTTCATCTCTAATGTTAAAGTGGTTTTGGTTTCCATATTACTAAGCTTGATCTCCACCACTGGGCTCACAGTGGTACATTTGTCGTTGTTAAGCTCCAATGGAGGGTCCAGCAAGGCCTTCAAAGATATCTGCTGAGTGTCATCTGGTGCGACGTGACCCTCGGGTACAAGGACGCTAATACTAGTGTCAGGTAACTGAACGGCACCACCTGAGCTGTCCAGTTTGCACACAATGTTGGTCTCTATTGGTTGAGTTTGTCCCCATCCAGGATTCTGGCCAATGGAATCGAGGTCATGGCAGGACCTTGTAAACTTGCGGTGGTTTAACCAGGCATTTTTGAAATCTTCTCTGCTTTGAAACTGCTCAGGCGAAGGTGCTTTTAAGCTATTAAAAAAACCCAAGAATTCTGGTGGGGTATCTGACTGCGACTGCAAAATGGACAGTTCGGATAAACTGTAACAACGCTTGCTTCTATAAAACGGATTGTCCCGTCGAAGAACTGGACCTCGGTCTGAGCCAGAGTTCGAGCCAAATGCATCCAAAATATTACTCCCAAAATTGTTGCTGTGAATACTGCTGCTGTTTTTGGAGACTGTAGAAGAGGACGTATCGAAACCGAGGCGCTCGGTCGAACTCTGGACACTGTTTTGATCAGATAGCAAGGAGGCTTCAAGGAATGGGTTGAGAGACATCCGCTTGGTAACAAAAGGGTTTCCGTTTTGAGCAAGTGTAGGTTTGATGTGCTCCGACCATTCTCCACGTTGCTCAGGAACTTTGGACCCATCGTTAGAAACGTCTCCTAGGCTGTCGATCATGCCACTGTCACAGGAAACGTCACAGGACACAGAAGATTCTCGATTCGTCACAGGCTGGACGTAGGCTGCTGGGATGTAGCCCATCTCTGTGTTGTTATGGGCGTACCACCACTCTCCGCCAGATGTGTCAAGGACATAAAGATGGTCTCCCTTACAAAACTTGAGGGTAGTGAAGTTTGATGGACAGTAATCCTTAATGGCGACGACTTCTCTAGCAGATTCAATCGACGCAGTAGCTTCCAGTCGTAAAGTACTTGGGCTTGGCACTGAAATAAAATAATTAAGTCAATACACAAATATGGTTAGAAAACATGAACATGTCCCAATCATTCTACGAAGGGTAGAAAAAGAACAGAAACATGATACAAACCTTTAACATTGGAGAGAGTGGCTTCTGATACACCAGAACTTAGTTCAATAAGCGTTCCCTCAGACTTGCAGCGAGGTATTGCGTTGTTGTTGTTTGCTATTCGAATTCGATGGGCAGCCATGCTTAATTATCCTGCTGCATATTTCCGTTCTCAGTCAAGAAGCTTGTGCCATTTTCAAATGCAAGTTTTGTTCGATCTGCTTGGAAAACAGAAGAAAAAAGGACAGATATTTATTGGCTATTAGAGGTGTAATGTACACTTGTTTCTACACAGGCACATTAGTGTACTGAATGAGATTCTTGTTTTACGTACGGAACATAGTTACAATTGGAGTCCTCTCACAAACATATTAAGTGGCGGACCGCAAGTTTGCTTTAGTCTTCTCCTCACACTCGCAAAAATAAATGAATTAAATGAATGGAATACACTGTTATTATTATATTAATTAAATTGAGTCTATATAATATCGCTGGATTGTCGTACCAACTTTGTAAATGATAGGTCATCAGTGTTGCAAATGCGCAGACCGATATCCGAGTTTCCTCACATGGGCAGTACAAATTGCTTTTCTGTTACGGTGCATAGTGTCACTGTCTAGCGATATGGATGTATATTTAATTTAATCATTATAATAAAGTTTATTGCATTCACTCGTTTTATTTTCTTTTATTTGGATATATAAAATTTTTTTTCAAACCAAGCAAGCATTTTATTTCAAATAGTTTTAAAAACTGTCGATATTCACGAATTGTCATAATAATAAACAACGTTAATAAAAAACGGCAAGCAATTTAATGTTTTTGCATTTCTTCCCTCTAATGCTACCAAAATCGAACCGAACTGTGACTTAAAAACCATGAATTTTCAATTCAGAATTCAGAGCTACCGTCTAAACTCGTTCAAGTCATTATGTGTTTATTAACAGGTACACATGGTTCAATTAGTAATGTTTTATAATCCCATTAAACTAACCTATTAGGCTGGTCCCAATAAAACTCGTTAAACTGACTTGAGTACCTCAGTTCCATGTGACTGATTTGCGTTTGTTTTCGCAAATGCGATATGATTTAATGTTTTTTTTTTAAAAGCCCTGGAAAAAAATCAAATGATGTTGAAGTCTCAGGCAACATTGAATGCCATTCTATTGCACATTATCAGTTCCATGCAGAAAAACTCTGTGGTTTAGCTAATATTTAAACCAAAAAACCCTCTCCATGATAACTAAAAATAAAGAACCTCCACCTAGAAACCGCCACCACGATAAACGACTAACCCCAGTCACACACTGCCGCTCATCAAGTTTGCATGCATGGCTGAGTAAAAGAACTACACCCAGTGCACATGCACAAGCCTGGATATCTTCGTCTGGTGTAAAATGATACAGGGGCAACTGGGAAAGAAAAAAAAGAAAAAAGAAAAAACTATAAATATATATATTATGAAAGCTTCAGCAATATCCTGTGCTTGTTGTTTTTGATACCCCAGGAATGTCAGGAAAAAAAACTCAGTGGCTATAAAAAAAACCCAGGCTTTTTCAGGACTAAATATACCATCAGTCCAAGTTCTCTGTACTATTATTGCATCAGACAATGTTGTTTGCAACATAACAACAAATGGTGCAATGTTCTGTCGTGACTTGTCGTGGAGCAAAACAGGGAACGAAAACAAAAAATGCACGCCCGAGTCCGGGCAAGTTTTTCTCTCGACTCATTCCTGGAGTTCGTCTCATTTGTTCGTCTCTAGCTTCAAAATCCGGTTGATGATTATTCCTTTTTCTTTGGGAAAATCGGGACGGTTTTATGTGGATAATTGAATATTTAAAATCTGATTAACAGTTTATCAGTCACTATTTAGTTTGGCTTTGTCTGCTAATTGGAAAAAGGGCGCTTCATCCAGGTCCTGCATGGCATTTGGCAGATGCCCTCATCCAGAGCCACTTAAGAGCCTTGCATAAGAGCCCAGCAGCGGCACCTTGGTGGTGCTCGGGTTTGATCTTTCGACTTTCTGATCCAGAGGCCAATGCATTAACCATTGAGCTACCACCTTCCATGTCCGGAACAAGTTCGGAGACTCAAAAGGGGACCCTCACACCCTCTGGCAGGTGATACAGACTCCAAAACAACATGTTCCTGCCACCCACCAAGATGCCAAACAACCTCCCATATCCTGTGCAATGTTCAATCAATCACTGCACTATTTCACTTCCTGTCCAGGGCCAATATGTTTTTGTGTGTTTAGTCATTTAGTTGTGTTGTGTCTAATTATGTTTGCGTTAGATTACGGCTGATTCAGTTCAACAATGCTGTACAGAGCCAGTATGTGTAAATGTGGCGGCTGGTTTGCTCTAAACCAGAAGCAAATTCCTCATACGCTCAGGCATACTTGGCCAATAACTTTCTGATTCTGAGCAAAATTAGGTAAAGAAACGATTTATTATTATAATTTAGCATTGCGTTGAATAGCATCGAAACTGGATCGCACTGCATCATAATCGGGTGAATCGTATCGCATCAGTAGCTACTTCATATGCATTTAAGGCATTCTACTTGTTTTTGATACATGGAATTTTGAATTTGTGGCCATTTTCTAAAAAGGGCATTGGAGACGAAAAACTGCACTCCATGCTTCAGTTCATCCCAAAAGGTTTTCTGAAAAAGTTAAATTCACGGCCACTTGAGTTCTTTCACGTCAACCTTGGCCCATGCTGGAACAGGTTTTAACCTTTTAGCTCCAAAGAAGATGAATTGTAATTGTGCTACACCATACAAAAGGCATTCGAAGCAACTGTGGAAGAACCACACATGGGTGTGACAGTCAGGTGTTTGTGATGAATGCATCCAGAGAGAAGTTCCTGACCTTTTGTGAGTCATCCTGACATTTCAGGCACTTCTGCATTAGCAATTAGATTTTGTTGCGGGAAAAGTTGTACGCATGGTCCGTGATACAACGGCTTAAACAACATCATTATGCCCGTATCACTGAAATAAGTCTGGTTATACAGTGAGTGACAGAAGCGACAGCCAATCAGAAGAGGGCGAGATCATTTTAATGAAAACAAGGCAAACAAAGTCTGGTATTAAAGTATGACACAAAGATTTGACAGAGATTTGGGACTTTTTCTTGCTAACCAATTTAGCATTTAGTTGTTCTCCAATTTGAGAGGAAGCCAGTGAATAAGGGGAAGCTACAATATAGTGACGTTTTGAACATATAAGATTGGTATGTGCTTTTGGAACATTGCATTCCACATTTGCTTTTCTAATAACCTTAGGGAAGATGTTCGACTAGATTCTGGAGTGTGAAGATTCATTCAGCTTGAAGGGTGTTAGCAAAGCCAGGTACTAATGTCGCATTTTATGACATTACATCCAAAGGCATCCTATAGAACTGTAAGACTTTTGGAGAACTTCATATGGCTGAAAAAATCCCAGGACATTTGTCTCTATAGTGAAGTTTGTATCAGAAAGAGATCATGGTATAAATGCTAACCAACAAAAGTGGTGCGTTTTCTGGTGACATTCTGACTAGCATGCTAACACGTTTGTCACTACCAGTTTGGATACACAAAATGCACGGATTTGATAAAATATAGTACAACCATGGATCCGAAAACGAGGACAATGACTCAGTCTTAGTCTTTACACTATATTACAGCTCGGGATAGAAAGCTAGCTACAAATAGTGGTATACGGAACCAACGGTAAAAAACTCTACATTAGGGGTTTGCGTTATTTATAATATCGCGATTGTTGTTTTAACGCTATGCAAAATCATCTTATCGATTGTGTCAAATCGTCATGTATAATCACAATTTAGAATTGTGCAAAATATCGCACACCTGAATCTCAATTCACACCAATGAGAGATTTTATCAGGTTTCACAAAACCATATTCAAGACTTTTAAAAACGTTTTTAAGACCATTAAGAATGACATCAAATACAAATAGATAAATTCGCACCAATAACAGAAAGCTGATTGGCTGTTGCGTGATGGTCTCATTTTTAATTGTAATACTGGGTTTTATATTTGGACTGGCGACAGAAAGAACTACGGCACCACAGAAACTAACAAACGGAACCATTGTAAAGTCCCGCGGGAGCATTTCAATGAGTGTTACATGGAGATACTGAAATAAAGACCTGTTTCAATTTATTCAGGACAAAGAACAGCGACTTTTAAGACTTCTAAAGGCAGGTCTTGAACTAAGAATGCAGCACAAACTTCAAATCTGCAACATTGTAGAACAGTGTAACAAGCTAAAAAAAAACAATATATTATCGTCAGAGGTTCAACGAAAAACCAAAAGCTTCAGATTTTTACGAAAACTTCACGAAACTTTCCCCCGTCTTGATTACTAAGTACCAGCCATAAAACGACTGTGACCCAACGTAGCGTCCTCTCGAGCCTGATCTCGGATTCAGCAGGGTCTCCAGAAGCTCGCGTTTCCATGGGTACGGCCTTGCCGAGGAAAAGCATTTTCGACAACGGGTCTTTAGACAAATGCCCGAGTGTAGCGGAGCGAAGGACTCGCACAAACACGCTTTTATTATTTCCACACACTCTCTGTAACTGTATAGGCAAGTTTTCTAGACACAGAGTACGCCTCTTGAACTCGAACGGGGGGGAGACGCACAAATGTGTGTTACGCTGAAATGAAACTGTGTGCTGTGAGGGGATTTCTGTATTTCAGTCATATGCAAATATAAGACAATAGCTTATAGAGCACTAGAATGAAAAAGTGTACTACAGTATAGCATTGTAGAGGGAAATCTAATCCACACACACACACACACACACACACACACACAATATGGAAAAGCATTTGTAGACCCATAGCCTTATGGGCTTTCTAAACATCCCATTTCTGTTATAGGTACCTCCGCTCTAATGAAGTTTCTTTAGATTTGAAAGTGTGTGTTTGTAGAGATTTGGACTGATGTACAGTAGATGAGCCGAGGAGTCCTGGGGTGATGTTCCAGTTAATCCCAAAGGTGTTCCAATAGGGTTGGAGCGCTATAGCAGGAGATCTTCTACTCCAAAAAGTTTAAAGCATATCTTCATGGAGCCGGATTTGTCTTGGGAGCGTCGTCATTCCCAAACAGGTCTGTGAAATGGTCTCCAAGTTCAGGTGACGGGAAAAATTTCGTTTTCATGCTACACCGTCTCAAGACATCCTGTTTGTGACATTTCTGCAGAAAACATTTCCTAACGTTGCCCAAATTTAGAAAATAAAAAGGAAATCCTGTCGCTCTCAGGAGAACGCTTTCATTAATACGCTTCAAAATGTCTTAAACTTTTTTTTATTTTTTTTTGGTCTGCATGAGTGTCAATATTTAGTCCTGATTTAGCAAACAAGAGAAGATGTTCCAAAAGCATGTAAAATCAGGTGTCCCAGGACTTTGGTCCATATGTCTTACATCTTCACTCCTAATTTATATTCAAACGTGTGTTCAGAAAGCTCATTCAACATTAAGGTTTTGAAACCGATGTCTGTATAGTGATAAAATGCCTGATGTTCTCCAGCTCCAGCAGCAGGACGACGACCACCAGGATTCAATCCATCGAAATCCATGTTTCTTGGATTTCTTTCAAAGAGCAACATTCTAATGGACAAATGTTCTTTCTTGGTACAAGGAACTGGACGTCAGACTTACACCTGCATTCATGCACCAGGAGACCTAAATTTCCAAATCCAGCACCATTTGCTACTGAGACACAAGAAAGTAATAAACAACCGGCGGATCCCCTGCAGTCGCAATGAAAAGCTAAGTGGCAGGAAAGCACAAAGGAAATGCCTCGGCGAGGAGTTCCTGAAAAACGGTCCCGTGGTGCCGTTGCGTAGTTATAAAGCGGGTAAATCGCTTTGACCTGGCTGAAAAGATTTCCACCTCTCCAGGGAAACAAAAAGAAGAACAAACTCTGAGGAAAAATGTAGAAAAGTAAAACCTATATACTGATGCTTTACAGAACAAAACACAATCAGAGTGTCTGGATTTCAGATTCACTCGTTGTTCGTGTCTATTGTATGAATACGCAAAGATCACAAATGCAGAGACGTTTGTCGAGGAAAAAAAAAAAACAGATCGCTGAGATTTACATTGAAATATACATTTTTAAAAAATTTACACATTCAACATTTCATACGCAGAAATCGCATATAACGATCAGAACTTTGGTTTCTCTTGATTTTGTTGTTTCGATCCTAGCCAACGCTAATGCGTGTTAATATATGCGCCTGCGCCGTACGGTCAAAAAAGTATTGGGACACACAGCTTTTCCAGGCCCATTTCCAGATTTGTCACAAACGTAGATGCGGAATACGACCTGCAGTCGAACGTAAAGCTGATCGGCTGCTCGGAAAATTGCGCATTAGTTAAAAGTGTGTATAAAATGTAAATTAAGAAAAGATATATTGATCAAATGGGAGTACAAATTGTATGGAATGTCATGAGGTACGACGACAACAAACCAACAACAGTAACAATGACAACGACAAATATGTGCTATTTTTACTATAAAAAAAATTCGAGGTACACAATTGTATCAGACGTCTTAGGATGCGGAAAATTGGAAATGGTCTCTTTACTTGAACTACGAAAACTGAAGCTGTTCCAGCATGATGATGCACAAAGCCAGATCAGATCCATGAAGATATGCTTTACATGGGTGGGTGTGGAAGATCTTCTATATATATTTATTTATTTTAATTATTATTATTTTTTAAACGATCAGCAATCAATCAAATGTGCTTTTTGTGTTTTTATAAACTTTTTATCCACATTTAATATTAAGGGTTACAATGTTATATTAGAAAACTGTTATTAATTGCCGTGTAAGACCTAATTAATGATGGGAATCACACTCATCTAATGAAATTCTCTTAATAAAACAAAATATTTGCAAAATAATCAAATGTTTGCATGTTTGAGGTCAGATTTTTTTTTTTTTCCAAACAAAATCAAAATAATAAATAAAAGCATTAAATCCACACTGTATTCCCTTTAAAATGCAGTCTGATCATCAGAAACAAGTCAATACAAGTCACATTTCCATCACTGGCTGCACCTATTACCTGGAATGAAGAGAGTTTAGACTTGGGCACATCTCCAGCTCTCCAGAACACCAACACACACCCGTTCAAACAAGAAAGAAAGAAAGAAAGAAAGAAAGAAAGGAAAAGAAAAAAAAAGCCCTTAAGAGCAAGCAAAAAGTGAAAGAAGAATGAAAGTGAGAAAGTTCACTCACTTGCGATTAACAATCACGGAGAGAAGCACCGCTGAGCTGAGACACCACCATGAACATCTCTAACATCTCCCCCGCTCGCTGCTGCTCCTCATGTTCACCCATGCAGCGATGTGATTGGCTGGAGAACGAGTGATTGACAGTTGCACCGGTCTATGCCCCGCCCACTTCTGGATCCTGGCCACACAGTGTTGCAGCAAAGAAAAACAGCAATTATCTTTCACTTTTTTGTGATTTCTTTCCAATTAAAACGAAAAACCAGTTGAAATTAAATAAAATAACAACAATAATGATTATTATTATTTGTAGTATTAATAAATGGTATTGTTGTTAATAATAAAAATGCTAATTCAATTATAATAGCTGAATAAAATGTGTATCGTTAATAACACAATGTTATGATCGTCATAATTAATATGATCTATTACGATTAGCTTTTTATTATTATAATCATTCTAAAAAATACAACGGGTCATAAAAATGGAAACATCCAATGCATTGTTCATAAATTCCCTCTATATATTAAACTATTTAAACGCTTTCTGGACAAATTAAAATTGCCTTAGTAAATTCAGAGACTGATGTAGGTGGAAGTATGGAAATTTCATCCGAAAGGTGTTTGATAGCTCTAAAGGAGGAGATCTTCCACTTGAACGAATCTAAAGCATATCTTCTCGGAGCTGGTTTTGTGAACAAGGACATTGTCATGCTTTTTTAAATTAAGCGAGAATTAAATGCTTACTTCCAAATACATTCTATACAATTATGTGCCTTCAGATTTGTGGTACCAGTTTTGGAGGAAGAACCACATAATATGGCTGAAAGAGTCAGGAGGCCCAATACTTTTGCATGTCTATCAAATGCTATTGAAGTAATAATGTGTATACTGCCCTCTAGTGGACATTAAGTTCAACGGTTTCAATAAGCTTAAGAAAACATGTTCTGGGGTCACACAAAAAATATATAAATATCATGACTTCGGATTTCCGTATTAGTATCTGATGATGAGGTGAGCCCTGATGTACAGGTGTGAATATAAAAGAGGACAAGGAGGTGCAGAGTTCAAATCCTGCCAATGCTGGGCCCTTGAGCAAGGCCCTTAACCCTCAACTGCTCAGCTGTATGAATGAGAAAAATGCAAGTCAGTCTGGTTAAGGGCATCTGCCATACATGTAATCTAAATTATTAAAAAGAATGCTTTTCTTTCACAAAAAGCATCAGCTCACGGCCCATCATTTTGACATGAAATTCCTTGTATTGAATATTCCGAACAAAAAAAGAAGAAAAAGCCAAGCTTCCTGTTTCTGAAATAACATTACACATAGACAAGTCCAGCATAACACAATCCACAGCCTGAGGCAGAGTGACAGGAATGTCTTACTGTTAATCTTTCATTTCCTGATCGCTGACTCACCTGGAAATTGTGAGGAAATCAGGGGGTTTGAGGCCGTGAGCTGCCACAACATGCCCACTAGATGTCATTCACAAGCTTTCCAAAGACACTTAATAATAATCGTATTAATCATTCCGTCTGTCTAGTAATACAGAAACTAGTCCTTTGAAATCAGTGTAAACAGACACTTAAAAAAAAAAAAAAAAAAAAATCTATAATATCTGAAGCCTTCATTCAATTTTACATTTAATTACATTTGACATTTATAGCATCATTATCAGCTGAGGAATAAACCATTGTAGCAGGCATGTTCATGACTCTTACTCTCATGGACACTAGACGGAAAAGCTTGTGGACACGTCGCCATTTCACATTTGCCTTTCGGATAAAATCTTTTCTTCTGGGAAGTTGTTCTACTAGATTTTGGTTCATGCTTGTGGAGATTTGTGCTGCCACAAGAAATAGTGGTTAAGGCATTGGATTTTGGCCCAGAAGATCATGAGTTCATATCCCAGCCACACTAAGCTGCCACTCCTGGGCCCCTGAGAAAGGCCCTTAATCCTATAGCACTCAGTTGTATGAATAAGATAAATATAAGTCGCTCTGGATAATGGTGTCTGCCAAATGCAGTAAATGAATGTGTGTTTCATGAGTGGTGAAACACGGTGGTGGAAGCACCATATTGTGCGGGTTGTATAGCAAAATACGAAAATCACAACATTTAAATGGACTTTCGGGGTCCTTATGTACTGTGATGATGACCTCCACTCTCCTGGGAAGACGTTCCACTAGATTCTGTGGAGATTTGTGCTCATTCGGCCGCAGGGTTCTTACGCAAGGTGATGTAATTAAAGTGAGGAGGTCTGGGGTGCATCTCAAAAGTGTTTTAAAGGTTTGGAGCTCTATAGCAGGGGATCTTCTACTCCAAACCCATGTGGAGAATATCTTCATAAAATTGGATTTATGGGAACAATTTGGGGAAGAACCATAAAAGTGGTAAGATCAGGTGTCCCAACATTTTTTTTTTTGTCCATATAGTGTGGATCTCATTAAGGTTTATTTTTTATATATATTCGATATTTACCATTGTGTAACACACACACACAATTCACACTGTGCAACTGTTGAGAAAGAACATTACACACTTTCGAGTTAATGTAAAGATAAAGCACATCGTGTCACTTCCGATCTTTGATGATTATAGGTGTTTTGCACACACGTCTGTTTCCTGTGTGAGATTGGCTTTGCTTCAAAACCCTGCATTTAAGAACAGGAAGAATCGCTGAGCTTTCACTTTCCTGTCCGCTTTGCTCCACTTGAGCAAGAGATCTCAAAAAATGATAGTAGTTCTTCTGCTCTTGCTAGAAAACGGTAAGTCATGTGCTTTACACAGACACCGTGTCAATACGAAGCAGGTTATCTAACGAGACGTGCGGTTTGTGTTTAGTTGCAGGTCAGCATCTCTCCGGGCCCAGCGAAGTGAAGCAATGCGCAGGCAGGACGCTTTACGTCGAGTGCCGCTATCATTCTTTTTACAGGGACAGCGTCAAGTACTGGTGCAAAGGCTACTATTTTAATTACTGCACGGTCCTCATAAAGACGAGTCAATCTCAGGGAGCCTACCAACATCTGCAGATCAAAGACGATAAAAGATACGGCCTTTTCACCATCCAGATGAAGAACGCTCAGACGGAGGATAGCGGATGGTACTGGTGTGCGATCGAACGAGTGAGCGCTCACGTAAGAAAAGACGTGCAGCTGATCATATCGGCAGGTGAGCTGACTTCTGTCTGAGGGAGTAGAATGGGGCGGGGGATCGAGATCAGATCAAAGCAGAATAATAAATAAAAGAGTTTGATGAACAATTGTTTAAAAATGTGAACTAAACTAAATGTTTATAACAGAGGTGTAAGAAAGGCAGGTTTGAATAATTAAGCTATTACTCAGTTTTTCTTCTTTTATTATTATTACTAGTAGTAGAAGTAATGTCTTAAGTCATATTATTTAGACTTGAAGGTTTTCCAAATAACTATTTTTAACTATTTTTGCTAAAAACCAACTATTTTCTCTCTCTCTCTCTCTCTCTCTCTCTCTCTCTCTCTCTCTCTCTCTCTCTATCTATCTATCTATCTATATATATATATATATATATATAATAAATTATCTTTAAGAAAATTTAATGAAAACTGAATATATTAAATATTTTGAACCTTGTGTGGATTCTGAATATACTGAATGGTTTCTGATTAATACTGAATGAATTCTGAATATATTCAATGTATTTGATGCAATTTTGAGAAATTAAGAGATGGTTAACAAAATGTTTTCATGTTCAATCATTCTGCCTAAAGTATATATTTTTTTCTAAATTCTAAACTAAATTCTAAACTATAAGATGGCAGCTTTTAATAAATATATTCAAAATCCATTCAATATATTCAGAATTAATTCAGTATAATTAAAGTCAATACATTTTCTCAAAGATAATATAACGGCATGCCATTATATGTATGTATTACATTGTAACTCAGGGACCATCTGCATATATACATCTACACACACCCACACACACACCCACACACACACACACACACATACTACAAATAAATAAGTAAATATATATATATATATATATATATATATATTTGCTGGAAAAAAACATCCTGAAAGCCTTGTCTGGTCCTTTTTATGTCACATTCCACTTTACACATTTCTGTTTCTATTTGTAAAACATTCTAACTCGGGAAGGTGATGATGAACCAACATGGCAACCATTTCACATAACACCGTGCACTGCCGTCTGGCTCCTTATATCCGACTTCACCATACAAGATGAGCCGACACGTACGTCCATGCTCTGTTATTGATAGAGCAGACAGTCGTCTGGAGTGATATCATCATAGAACAGTCTGCCCAGTCGCCACACCGGAATCCTACTGAACTGCTCTGGGATGAACTGGATCAGAATAAAAAAAAGAAGTCTCCAACTAATTGCTGAGGGTGTCTCTCAAAAACCTTTATCTAGGTGTTTCCACACTGTTCCCCAGACACTAAACACACAAAATCACCTAACAACAATCACTAAAAATATCCACGGTGACCACCACCATCACAAAACATCAACCACGTAGCATCTTAATGCTTTTACCAGGTCACAGTTTATTATTTAAAACCTATAAATCTATGAAAATTTCAACAATTTCTAACATCCAAGCCAAGAGCAGGATCTGTCCCAGTTCTTTTGCGGTGTGCGGTTTGTGTCGAAAGTTTCCATTTTAAAACAGAGCTATTTTTATTTCCTATTCGAAGCCTAGCATTGCTCCGTGACTAAAGACTTCAAGCTCTAAAGACCACAAAAGCATCGAGCTTACACAGTCCGGAATGCGCGAACAGTACGACTTATTCCTAAAGTGCTACGCTTCATAAAGCTGTTGCTATGCTAATATTTCGCTAATGTGTGCACGCTAATATTTTTATTGAATCCAATTCCACATGTAATCCCCATTTGCTGTTATAATGACCATTTTTCTGGGAAGATGTACAAGATATTTGGAAAGTTTTGGTGGAGATTGAGCCACAAGGGTTTTACAGGTAGTCAAGTACTCATGTAGTGTGACATGAGGGGACACGGGCATTATGCTAGTTCAAGTGAATGGAAATTTTATGCTAACACATTTAATGACATCCTAAACAATTGTGTGCCTTTTACTTTGTGTTTAGGGAATAATGACATATGGCTGGAAGTGTCAGGTGTCCACACGTCTTTGGTCTTTGTAGTTTATTTCTGAAGTTGTGGATGTGCTTCTTATCTTAGACCACCTGAAACATGCTAGCAACTTTCAGAGCTACCACTTTAAAGGAAACCCATGTCAGTCAGAATACAATTATTACCTAATGACTATTAAGCAACCATTAGAAATACCAAAATCACCACCTTGCACCTTTTAACCACATAAACCATCAACCACATGACAATAAACTTTTCACTATTTAAACATGTCTGATATGTTTTTTTTGTTCCTGCACAGGTAATTTTGTTTGTCTCAGTATTGGTCAAGCACTGCTACACCGCTGAAACTTTCCATCCTTAAACGGAACTGGGTTTTTTTTTCTTTCACAGAAGAAGCACAGCATTGCCCCGTGACTGAGCAACCACAAAATGTCAAAGAGGCGACTACTGAAGCACTGACAACGAGCACTTTAACAACCTTCAGGACGACCATCAAAACATCAACATCACACACAACACTGAAAACCACAGATCTGACGCAAAGACTGCAGGAAACCAGGCCAGGGTACACGTCACACACCTCGTACTGTCATGTGGAATTGCTGTTGAAAGCCTGGATCAGTTTAACACACTGTTCTCATGTTTGTCTTTTCAGAGAGATTTACATCACTCAGTGGCTCAGCCTTCAAAAATGGAGAATCACACGGTGGATCCTGTTCACAGGAATGTGTCTTTACCTTATAAGCTTCATAACATGCTTCAACATTTGGGTTAGACGACACTCAAATCACAGACACTAAGCTTTTTAAACATTTTTTATTTTAGTTCATACTGTAAATGCGATTTTGATTCCCCATTGGAATCTAATTATATAACTAAAACCATAACTAAAAAAATTGTATATATTAAAAAAAAAAAAAACAAAAAAAAAAAACAAAAAAAAAAAGTAGAATAAAAAATATAAAATAATATAAAAATGACAAAAAAAAAAAAAAATTAATTAAACTAATATAAACAAATTAGTAATTTCAAGTTATCAATGTCAGATTGTATTAACGGATCGTTTACATTTTATTACGATTTAAATAATTCGCTATTTTTTCAAAAATCTTTTTATTAGAATTATTAATATTTTTTGTTTTTACATTTAAAGACATTGCACAGCTGCATTTGAAAAAATTATAATATTCTATTTATTTATTTATTTTTAATTTTATTTGGTTTTTTTCCCCAGCCATATTTGGTTCTTTGGATGCACGCGATTGTATAGAACGTCTTTGGATACAGTAGAATAAAATTTTCCCTTTACTTAAACTAGCAGATCCAAACTTGTTTCAGCATTACAATTACCCCTGTGCACAAAGCCAGCTTTATGAAGAAATGCTTTACATGGGTTGAAGTGGAAGATCTCCTGCTATAGAGCTCCAAAACTATTATACACCTTTGGGATGAATTGGAGTCTTGAAGTCTAAAATGGCAGCCATTTTTGATTCAGTACATTATTACCGTTTAACTTACATGTATGTAATGGCATGTTTTCCAGAAACGTGCGAAGTGGAACGTGACATTGTGGCATGTATTTCATACAGAACTTACTGTACTGTTATTTCCAAGTTGACAGGAAATTTTCAAAGTTCAGAATGACGTATTGATGTATAGATATAAAACTACACCTTGTATAGTCTTGTAAAAAAAAAAAAGTATTTTTCTGTAAATATTTCAAGAAATAGTCGCATTTCGGTTCAGGAAAAACATCCAATTTTCTGTTATTTGTCAAAATGGTGCAATAAAATGCTTTATCTTATCATCCATGGGCTACATGTCAGCCTGAGTAAACAATAACGTTCATCAGGACGGATGGAGGTAATTAGATTTTGACCAGCGATTAATTAGCGTACTGCGCATATCTAATTAGTTTCCAGTAGTTAGCGTGGTGACAGGTTTAACAAGCGTAGCAGACCAAATGTGAAACAGTCCTGACCCCTGGGTGCACGTTACAAAATTATACAGTTGGCGTCACACTTTATTTCATTACACACTGTTGAAGGCCACAATTTGAGAAGAAAGAAATGACTCTCGATGGTTCTCAACACCACTCTTTAAAGCGTCTGGCAACCATTTCAGTAAAAACACTCGATAGACATAAAGTACGGAATAGAAGTCCCCCCCCCATGACCCTGATGACTTTGTGTATAATTAAGCAGCACTCTCGGAAAACAAGGAGACACATGGTGCCATTAACGCAAAGCACCACTATAACACAGCGAGGGCCTTTTTACTGTGCGCAGTCATCTCCACTATAAACCCCGGGCCGAAGAGACTTCACACCGAGTTCACGCTGTGTCACATCAGCGTACGGTAATAAACATCATGCCCTTTAGAGGTATCTATAAACTCAACGTCCTGGTTAGTGCCACTTCTTACTAATCGCTTCCAGGTCTAGGGCTGAGCCGTGGCGTTTTCCCGCTCGAGTGGCTGATGAAGAGAACGATCATAGAACGATCTTTAAATTACATGCATGGGCCATCAGCATCGGGAGATTAACCCGAGTCACGGAGCAGGTCTTCTGTAAAGTCTATCAACCTGGTGAAGATACAGGTTCGCATGGAAACGAGACATTTTGGATACAGGAGCTGGTGATTCTGGGGCGTCTGCAATAAGAATGGTGATGGTGTAAGTGAAAAGGGAATTTTAGCGTCACTTCCAGGGAGGACGTCATGACCGTGTTTGCTCATTTCGAAGGAACGGGTTCAGACTTAAAAAAGTCTGCAGGTGGTACGCCAGACCAGAGAATATCGAGGCTAAATACCGAGTCGCCATCGTGAGGAGCCCTCCTGCATCATCGCTGTGTCAAGCCGTTTCTTCTAAATGATGAAATCGCATGAGACGTGAAAATGAGACGCTGAAATTCACCATTCTTTTAAAAGGATTTAACCGGTTCCAAACATCTGCCGATGCCCCAGACACCTAGTTCCAAGATTTCCTATTTCCCTGCTCCACCACTTTTTTTTTGCAAAGGCAGTTAGCTTCCTGTTAATCTTTAATGCTAACTCGCGAACTAGCATTAGCATACCGTCTATCCTGCATAATTAACCAAGCTTATCAAGCTTAAGATTATATTATAAAGGCGTTATGATAAGCTGAGGTTTGTTAACCTCGAACGCATTTTGATTTACGCTTAAAATATTTGGCACACATCTTTATACAGAACGACTTCTCTTTTCTACACCAGAGCAGTAAGGGTTGTGCTCAAAAGGTCCAGCTTTGGCAGTTAGTCAGTGCTGGGATTTGAACTCATAACCTTTCTGTCAGTGGTCCAACAACATTTTAACCAGTGAGCCACCATGTCCTTATCTTAAAAGTCTACCAATGGCAGGAACAATACTGAGTGATCATTTTAGGTAATATGGTGACTCCCCCCCAGACTAGATTTGCACCTTCATTTGACAGGAATCCTGAGCAAATCTAGTGACCCACAACCAATTTTACACGGCAAAGTCACGCCAGAAAGCACAAATGCTGTCAGACACAATTGCAGTCAATGATTCATAATAGGCAGATAGAAATATTCCAAATGGGAGTGCAATGAAGAACAATATGAACTGTCTGAAGTCAGTGGATTAGCGGGAATAAAGGTAAGGAAGGTCTGTGTCTAATTGGTCACGCTCAAATATAGGCACACCCAATTAAATAGAGCCTCATTGTGTTGTGGGTTGTTGGGAGTCGGGGTCCATGCCATCTATGTCTGAAGGCTGTAAAGCTGGAGCGTCTATCTGGCTGAGAGACCACTGAGTTAAAGAAGGTTAGAAAGCAAGTTTGTTAAGAATGTGGATTGAAATCAGAAGCTGAGCTTAAGATATCTGGGGCCTGACACTCGTCCTGCTGGAAACCATTTCAATTCCGATTTTCTTGAATAGCACTTTAAACAATGGACATAGTCCTCATTTTAAAAATTACGAATATACTTATTAAATTCATTAATTATTTATTACATTTGACCTCTAATAAGCAAGATTTTTTTTAAAAATTGGGAGGAACCAGACTCAAACGGGGGCACCTCCTCAAACTAAATGAGCGAGTGAGAACAAGAACAGAGGAGAAGCTAAAAGTGTACACTTATGACCGTCAAGTCGTAAGTCAAATTTTTCCACCTCGAGATGGTAGTTAAGTTGATTAGGTGAAGCCAACCATGTATAGAGAAAATGCAAGTATACGCTAGTTTTTAAAATTTCTGACAATTTTTGTGAACTCAAGTCTGAATTCCAGAAGACAGCTCTCTGTCTCCCTCTAGTGGTAGACTAAGGGTGGGGCAGTCTACCTTTTACAGTAGGTTTGTTTCCCCTTTCTTATGAAAATCTTGAAATTTCCTGAGGTACAAAAAATTATGTAGAACACATGATACACAAAAGACATAAGGGAATGCATGAGAATGCAGGATGTAAGTGGATACATAGTGTGCTTGAATGTCCATGAAACACAGATGATGTGTTTAATGGACATTGGTGTGTTCTGATGAATTAAGTGATATGTAAAAGGTCCAGGTTCTTGTAGATGAAGTAGTGTGTGTGAGTGTGTGTCTATGAATAGAGAGAAAAAAAAAACCTTCTACTGAATCATAATTTGTTAGTTCTAATGCTGTGATTGCTTTTGCCTGAAAACAGTGAGAATAGGTGATGGTTGGGTGACAAGTGTCCTTGATTGTCTTCCTAGACTTCTCTCTCTAGACATCTTCTAATGCTGGAGGATGACATTTTCCCTGCCTGTAAACTAGGAGACTCAAACCTGTTTCGTCATGACAATGCCCCTGTACACAAAACCAGCTAGCGGTGGAAGCTCAGTGGTTAATACATTTAATTGGATGGTCACAAGTTCAAATCCCATCACTACCAAGCTGCCCCTGCTGGGCCCTTGAGCAAGACCCTTAATCCTCAACCGCTCAGTTGTAAGTCACTCTGGATAAGGGGGTCTGCCAAATGTAATAAATGCTAATGAATATATGGGTTCCATTGGTTTGACTGGATGATCTCCTGCTATAGAGCTCTGACCTCTGAACATCTTTGGGAAAATATTGGAACCCTAACTGCACTCCAGGCTCCTCACCTCATACATTAATCCAAATCTCCGCAATCACATTCCAAAATATAGTGGAAAATATGTTTAGTGGAAATCTGGCCAATTATGTGGAAAAGGTTTAAAAAGCACACACCATGTTTTATGGTAAACACCATGTTTTACGGTAAGGTGTCCACTTTTGTCCACCCAGCATGTTGTGTATGAGACCTACAGGCAGTTACACGGATTAAAAATGAATGATTTCTAGTGATTTGTGATTAAAAGATTCGTGACAAATGTACCGAACGCCAGAGTCGTAAAAGAACAGTGAGAAATTCACCAAGTGCAGAAACGCTCTCTCAAATTAAGGAGATCAATTAACGAGCGCATTTATAATTAAACAGTATTGATCCCCACCGGGGGAAAAAAAAAAAAATGCCTCAAGTAGCCTAGCGCTGTAGTTGCTAAGATTGTCATGCACTTTAATAAAACGCAGCCAGGGAACTGGAGGAACTGTATACTTCCCTTTAAGTGATTTCACCTCAAGGTGTCTAGAAAACTGAGGTAAGTCTGGGTATATATCCACCCATTTTTTTGGTCTATTCATCCTGAGAAAGAATTTATAGATCGCAGACCTTCACACACTTGCTAACACCTAAAGGAAATTCCCACAATACACAGACCTGAATGTATACAGTAGGAAACTGTCCTTCTCCTTTGATCTGTTCTTAGCTATTTTGAACAACTGCTCACTGGATGTTATATATATATATATATATATATATATATATATATATATATATATATATATATATATATATATATATAAACAGGAAAAAAGTATAAAATAAATCTAATGCTGAGACTTATAGCCTTAGAGCTGCTAGAAATTCGTGAACATTTCAATCGACTATTGGTTTCTCAGAACCTTCAGGGGATTGCTAAATTTTGCAGGATCAAACCTGAAACCTGTAAAGCTGTAATGTTACCCCACTGCTACACCACTGCTGCTTGTCATCAAACTAGCCTTTTTAAAATGTTAGCGTTAGAAAATCTACATATTTTGCAGCTATAATTTATGAAAAAACAATGTTCTCGCCAAGGGATCTATGTAGAACCATTTATTCTTAGAGAGAAGGTTCTCTAGCCCATGTCCATAAACCCACGTTTCTTTGAAGAATCCGATTAAAAGCTGTAAATTGAGACACTTCTTATATGGATTATTTTTGAGATAAAATGCCCTTTTTTAAAATAAAAAAAAAGATGCTATCAGTATAACCGCTATACCGTATAGTCCTCTCCAGGTTACCTCTGGATTCCCATGTCCACATATTGGCCCGTCTCCTCTAAAATGTAAAAAGGAATTTATGGAATTGTGGCAGTGTCAGCATGATGAATGGCTCCTGATGGAGCCAGGCTGTTTTTCTAACACTCCCCACACACACACATGTACACACAGACGCACTCCCAACCCGGTTGCGAGCATATCGATCTCGGGGCACAATCGCCAAAGCAATCAGAGATCAAACGCTGCTTCGCCTTTCATGCCCCCTGATGAGTATTTGAGAAGTGCTCTCCAAGAGACTGTTCTTTGATGAACAGCAAACATTTGTTGATTATCATAAGCCCTCTAGTGGCCCTTTCGGCTTCGCTGTTTGAATGACGACTTCTGAGAATTTAGAAAGGAATTGCTTTTAATTCCAAGACGTACACATCGTCATAAATAGCCCTCGCGCTTGAATAAAGTAATTAATTCAAACGGATTATACTGCATTATAGGGTTTACGTTACACAAGATCTCATACTGGCATCGCCGAGAGCTAGGGCTTGCTTATTTATCTTATTTAACCGCCAAATGTTCCAGACACACACACACACTTGTACAAAGATCTATTCCAAGAGAGTGTGTGAATAGAGTGGGATGTTTCATTTGTCTTTCTGAATCCCCTACACCAACCTCATCACCATTAATATCACGATTTTCCTGTAACAAGGACCTCACTTTTAGGTCCTTGATAAAAACGGCTCTCTGAAGCTGCCAAACGAGACGAATGAATCATCCTTTTCTTCTCATGTGTTTGATATCTTCATTTGAAAGCACTCACGCGCAACAGCGATCTCAAGAAATCACCGGGCATGTAATAAGATAACAACTCTGGTATGTGCTGGGCGGCTTGGGGAAGTCTGTTTAAAGAAAATGGAGTCCGCATTCGTTTTGTGGAATGAAGCGATAAAGATATTCGAAGTTCGTTTTTTTAATATCCAAAGATGGATATAAAACGACTGCCGCTCTTTTCACGGCCAAACGCGTTATCTGTTATCTATATCTGAGGATTTGACATTGTGCATCGTGCTTTTGGAGACAAATTGATTCTGAATTTTAAAAACACACACTATATGGACATCCAGCCATATGTGGTTCTTCCCCAAACTGCAGTAGGTTAAAATCTAGGAGACCCAAACCTATTCCAGCATGACAATACCCCTCCATAAAGATCTGCTTTGCATAGGTTGGAGTGGAGGATCTCTTGCTATAGAGCTCCAACCCTATAGAACACCTTTAGAATGAACGTGAACGCCGACTCACCCCAGGCCTCCTCACCTTCTTACCCACATCAATACCTGACATTAACACCCTTGTGGCAGATGAACACAAATCAACATCTTCCCAAAAGAGTGGAGGGATTAATAAGAGCGAAATGAAACTAAATGTTGGAAAATTGTACCAATATAATGTATGCTTTACATGGGCTGGAGTGTATGATCTTGAGTGATCTGCTATAGGGCTCAGACCTCAACCCTGTTGAACACCTTTGGGATAATTGTGAATGCTAAGTGCACCCCAAGCCTTTTCATCCTACATCAGTTTAAATCTTCACTCCAAAATCTAGTGGAACATCTTCACAGAAATGTGGAGGTTATTATAATATTTATGACATTTGACAGACCTTTTCCAGAGCGACTTACAACTAAGCAGTAGAGGGTTAAGGAACTTGCTCACCAGCTTGGTGGTGCTGGTATGAGAACCTGTGACCTTCTGATCCATAAGCTACCACCTCCCCTTTTAACAGCAAATTGGCACATACCAATCTCATGTGCAGGTTTCTACACATTTTTGATCTTTCAGTATCTATCTATATGGATTATGCTTGAGATTTGAACTCACAACCTCCTGATCAAAAATCCAACATCTTAACCACTATCTATGGTGAAAAAGAATAACAGTGATTCATTTTCCATCTCAGGAGCTTAAAGAGTTCATAGGTAAAGTATCCTAATAACACATCTACAAGTCAACAAGAATTTCTGAAATAGTAGTAAATAGATGATACATGATACGATGACTAATGCTACAAGAGCAAAAGGGTCTCTCAAGCCTGTATCTATGCAATAGCGATACCGTAGCAGAGTAATGAGAGCTATTTATTGCCTTGGACATTTTCCATTTCAGGGAAGTGATGAGGAACAAAGAGACGACAATTTCCCTTACCATCTGGTATGGAAAAGAAAATAACCCAGGGAACTAATCCTGTGGCCTCCAGCGATTTCGGGCCCGGGATCTCCAGAGCCGCAGTGTCCACAGGCAGATGCTCCAACCATAAACGGTGCCATCTGATTCAATTTATGAGTATGGGCTAATTAGATACAGTAAATCAAAGCGTCACAGTTTGTTGAAACAAATAGAGCTTGAAAAAGCTCAAAATCTCAGGCCGGTTGATAGATAAAAATCTAGAAGCAGAACAGGGCCCGGGATGATACAATGTCCCCTGCCCAGATGGATGCAGTGAAATAATAGCGATAAAGAAATCTGGCTAAGCTATAGCAGGCTAGCTAAGCTTAAAGCCACTGGTGATTCATTTCCCATCTCATAAGATCGAATTGGAAGTAAAACATATTTTTCTTTGCATATCGAATTGGTACATAACCAAATAGCACAAGACGTGGTCTGAAGGTTTCAATGTACAACTTATAGAGAAAGACAGGGGTCCCCAAACTGCGGCCATCATATTTGGAACGGCCATATTTTGAACTAAGAGACATATTTAAAAAAAATATTTTACAATCAAAATATAGTATTTGATGATAAAGTTTGGCTTCCCTTAGTTATTAATAGAGGTCGACAGCACCGGTAGTTGATTGCTGGAACTATCGGCTATCAGCAAAAATACATACCAATAGTTTTTCCGGCTTTTGGTCTGCTCTAATTACAAGAGTGACCTCTAGAGGCGAATCACTGACAATGTCCTTTTTTATTTTTGTGCATGCTGCACAGAGAGCGCTATGTTATTTATTACTCAATTTCTTTTAATTATATAATTATATTTATGAATGTATACATTCATATTTATTTCCATTTTCATGATTTATTACTTTTTGTAATAAAGTTCATTACAATTTTACATGAAGTTTGTTTGTTTATTCAGTATAATTTTTTTTAAAACTATTAGCTAATTAATCTGTTGTCAGCATGTACAATTAATTTCAGTACCATTTCTCTCTATTAATGTAGCCTTATTATTTGTTCGATTCACCCACCAACCATATGCATATGTAAATGTTTTGATTCCTGTAGTAAAAAAATATGAAAAATTAATGATAGTAATAATGCTCTGTTAATAGGTTACATATTTCTTAAAAAGTTTATGCTCATTTGTCTAAATCCCATTCCATACAGTATTTAGGCTCCATTTGCTGTTATAATAACCTCCACTCTTCTGGAAAGATGTTCCACTAGATGTTAAAGTGTACTTGTGGAGATTTCTGGGTCAGGTACTGATGTAGGTGAAGTGAGGAGGACCGTGGTGCGGTCAACGTCCCAGTTCATCCAAATAGAACAGTTTGGAGTCTCAGTACTTTTGTCTAAATAGTGTATTAAAATCTGCACGTCCACCTTCGGGCACTTGGTGTCAGCATTGCTTTGTCCGATTGTTTGTAATAGCCTGCATTCAAAATCCTTGTTTTGAGAGAGATTACGGTTTCAAGCATTCATCAGCTAAAAAAACCAAAAAACCAAACCATGACTCCTACGTGCTTGAAACATTCGCTGTACTGTATATCTGCTGGTACAGTAGGCCAGGTCTGAGATTTGAATCAAATACCTTCAACATTAAAATTCTTGACCCTGTTGGAAGTTCATGTGCTCGATTTATTGACTGACACAAACCGTTGATAGCTCACGTTCCACCTACCCACACACATACATATATTATCTCTGACCACGCTCTCAGACTTGATTTCTAGCTAATCAGCATGCGGGGTATATAGGAATTTCTGTCTAAATAGCTTTAGATAAAGCAACGTGCTTCTGAGGTGAGAACGTTTATTTGGGTAATTTTTTATGCGGACCAGCTCAGAACCAACGCCAAATGATGGTGTTGTATATCTCCAGTCCTGCAGGGGGCAATACTGGTAATTAGCATACAATAAATCAGATGTTATATAATTATTAATCAATTTGACCTGCATTGCTTATTTGAATTATGGACATTGTGACATGCCATGTTTGGTGTAGATTTGGAGTATGGTGAGTTAGCATGTGCGACTTGCTAAATGTATGTGTTTGTTCATTTTTCTGGTACAATTACATCATACTGTTCATCTGAGCCAAGTAAACATTGTCTAGTCAGAAAAATATTTGCCAGAGGACATGACCTTCGTCAGCCAAGTCTGTAGCAAAAGGAACAGACCTCTTCCCCTCTGGGTGAGAAGACAGGAGCCAGAGGGTGCTGGGTAAACGCTGTCTGTTTTTTTTCTCCCCTCTCTTTTCCACACTAGCTTGATATTCAACTCTCATCTTCTCCTGCGGTGTTGAGTGTGTGAGTAATGAACCTTTGCCGCTTCCAGACCTGTTTCTACAGCTGGAGGAGCGCCGGGGGGCCGTCGATGTGTCATTATAGATTTTTTGACACAATGCGTGTTAGCTTCGCCTTCCTCCAAATGAAAAATTCCCACTTCCTACAAAGCGAGCTTAGCGAATGTAATAATAGGCAGGTACGCGTGCCGTAATAAGCGCGAGTTTTATGACAAAGGGGATTTCAATGATGTATGACAGTTGCAAAACGGCCCACTTAAGAAAAGAAATAAATTCGCCCCCTACACAAGCTGGATGTCTCCATGCATGCGGCTTCCTGACTAATGTGCTATGATTCGCAGTCAGTCTTCCTCTTAAATGGCTGTGTTTTTTTTTCTTCTCTCTGCTAGGAGGTTCTGGCTACTTCGAGAGAGCTTCAGAGTCTTTGCCGATTAGACGGCTTACTGGTTTATGATCAGTGTTGAGGTAAGGGTCAGGCAATGAGCAAGAAATATTAATTAGGGAACGCAAGAGCATGTTACACGATCATGGAAACGAAAGGCTTGGTATAGACTGGTACAAAGTGATACATAGCGTGAACTTCACAGTGTAGATGTGTGTGAATAAGAGGGAGGGCAGTTGAGTGGTTGTGGTTGCAAGGAGTAGAGGTGGATGAGTTTTAGTCCCTGGGGTCGACTGCACAACTTAATGGAGTGATGTCCAGACATTTGAAAACTCAAATATTTCTCTCCGTTTTGGACTTACGTCCACTCTCACAAGTATACATTTGAAAACACCATATTCTCGTCGCAGTGTGAATGCAGGCTATCGAATACGCATTTTCTAGTCGTTGCCGTGACTTTACGAAGAGCCGAACAGTAAATAAACGGCAGGCGAAAACGACGAGGGTCGAATGGTCTTGTTTTTTTACATTTTAGATCAATTTCGTTTTCAAGCGTTTCCCAAAAGTCGCTCATCCACACTACGACATCCGAAAACGGCTGCCGTTTTTTTACTTTCTGGCTCTTTGAAACGTCGCGGCAACGAGTACAATTGCGTCATCCTTTTTCTAACGCCGTTTTTCCACAGTTCACTATGTCAAAACGGCGTTTTCAAAAAAGCTACGTTGCCGTTGCCTGACAAACGGCGTCTCAGTGCGGACGAAAGACTAAAACAGAGAGAAAAATTAGCATTTAAAAAAAATTTGCGTAGACATGGCCTAAGTCGGTGCTGATACCTGCTAGGTTGTACGGTTTAGAGACAAGAAGACAGGAATCTCACTATACAATTAACTAGATCAGGATCAGTGTTGAGATGTTTCTCCTGCCACTGGATTCTTTGCTTAATATCGTGTGATTGATTCAGAGCACAGCAAAGCACTTGAGGCTTTTTAAAAAATAAAAAAACAAAAGAAAAGGAAAGATTTGGCCTTCTTAAAAGTATATGGAAAAGACATCGATGTCTATACTCATAAATCATGCACGAGTTACAATATTGCGATTGTATTATTTCCTTCTTAAAATAGTCTGGTTTAGGAAAAAAAAAAATGATCGTTTGCTGAAAAGACTGGGAGTGAGGGTCATATTCCAAATTTACATTTAAACAATGGAGGCACAAGAAGAAGCAAATGATTCTAGTCTCTCTCTCTCTGGCGCTCTCTCTCTCTCTCTCTCTCTCTCTCTCGCTTTGGTTCCTTTTTTAACACTTTGATGTAATCAGAAGTTTCTTGACTGCTGATTTAAGTAAATAAAAATACAGTGATCAAGTGGTCCAGTTATGGCATGTGACCCCAGACTTTGTGGAAGTGGAAGCACAGTGGTTAAGATGTTGGAATTTTTTATTAGGAGGTCATGAGTTCAAATCGCAGCACCAACAAGCTGCCCCAGCTGAACCCTTGAGAAGACCCTTAACCGTGAACTGCTCAGTTGTATGAGATAATAGTGAGATCCTGTCAATAAGTTCATCTGCCCTTGTGTAACTTGTAAATGTAATGGTGTCCAAATGGGTCCTGACTGTCTAGTTTTCGAAGTACAGTTTCAGGTGAAAATAATTCAAAATTTTAAGCGGGTTGTGCATTTAAGCTTAATAACTTTATACAAAATGTGATATAGCAGTGAGAATGGTGCCACACCAATCATTATAAAATTATCTTTTTATTGATACCAATAACATTTTTCGTATTTTTCAACATTTTTATGCAAATTGTATTTTTTTAATGAAAAACTCACCATATTGTGGCTGGGTTGGTCCCATTGCTGTGTAGCTTCCTAGGTTATTAAGATACCACCTTAAGATTTTTAAACTTATGAAATATAATGCGAATATCAGATCATTACAGAATACACTCTCTAACATCAGATTTAACAACAACGTTCCAATAAAAGACCAATAAATTACAGTTAGGTAATAATCTTCAGTCTCAAAATATAACATTTTAAGAAATATCTTGGAATCTTCAGCCAATCAGCACCTTTATTACGGTTTTTTTTTTTATTCATCTAATTGAAATATGTAAGTATGAGCACATTTTATCTCAGAAGTCAATAATTCCTGTAATGATGACTGTTTATAGGCTTTACCTCACGTCTCATGTGAATCCAGAGAACTTGGTCTTAAGTGTTTGTTTGAAGGACGTCAGTGACTCAGCTGTTTGGACAGCCAGAGAAAAGTTCATTCCAACTCCTGGGTGCCAGTAAACAGCAGAATCTTTATACATATTTGAGATATAACTTGTACCATGAGGGATGGTGGGTGCAGTCGAGCCATGCTACAGGAACAGAGGGAACACTGTGCAGAACATTGTGTGATAAGTAACGTGTCAGGACTAGGACACAAGAGCAGGTTCTAAACGGTTAAACATCACGAAGAAGACGAAAACTTCATCCAAAACCGATGGCAAAAAAACCCAACAAGGGTCAGGTGATGATTTGATTAGAGCAGACAAGAACAAGAAAATACAGGATCATGGAATCAAAAGGCTTGACATAGAGCGTATATTTCCCAATGGATGTGTGAACTGAGAGTACTTTCAGACTGGGAGTGTTGCTGTAAAGTTGACTGAGTCAGGGGTAGTGAAAGCTCCGTGGTTCTTATCAGAAGTTCATGAGTTCAAATGATGTTTCAACATGAAACCTCAATCTGACCTCAAACTAGCTACAAGCTAATGACCTTTTAGAACCTAGTCAACAACAGTCATCCAGTATACAGCAGAGCAGCTCATTTGGAGCCATTTATCACATCAACTGTGTCAAGGTAATATCACAAAAAGATTAAATAAATATCACCAAAGAATATATTTGGATCGGTGAATCTGATCAACAGGTTTCAAGTTTCCAAACCCAAATACTTCACATTTTCAGATATACTCTGATAAATTTTTGAGGACATTGAGAAAGGGATGCCATGGATTTCTCTTTACATAGAGAAATATTTCAAACAATGTTCTGATGTATAGACATTATCCACTCCAAAAAACACTATTTTCCATTATATCTTATTCAATTTAAGTAATAATGTACATCAATGTCTGTACTTGCACTTTTGTGGAAAATGATTAGATTTACTTGCACTAACACAAGATCTTGGCAGGCACAAAATATTTATATATATATATATATATATATATATATATATATATATATATATATATATATATAAATTCCGTCAATCTGTCCAATCCAAATGTCTGTCCTGTCTGTCCATCCGCCCTTCTTTTCTTCCTTCCATTCAATACTTCCATCCATCCATCCATCCTTCCTTCCTTCCTTCCTTCCTTCCTTCCTCCTTCCCTCCCTCCAGTTATGGCATTTATGGTGGTTGGTAGATGCCTGGTGCTGGGATTTAAACTCACAACCTTCTGATTAAAAGTTCAAGCTAACATTTCCCACTTCCCATTCATCAGAAACAATGTATCAAACTCAAATCTTAAAATTTCTTTCTTTCTTGTTGTTTTGAATGGCGGGGTTTGAATTGTTTGGTGGAATTACACCTAAAACAAGAGGCATTTCACATTTTCTCTAACAGCCTGTATTCATATTCTGATGCACACTCCAGTTCCCCGTTCGAGTAAACAACGGGAAGTAAAACGTGTCCACTTTGGACAAGGTTCACTTTGATAAAAAAAAAAAAAAAAAAAAAGGACATGGAAAAGCCTGGACCATTCCCAAGATTAGAGAACATCGATGACCTTCGTGCCTTTGAAAGAATTCAACTCGCTGCGGCGTTTCACCATTTCACTTTTATCACTGAGCGACTCAAGATGTACTCATTAATTTTTCCTATTAAGAGCACTCCTTGAGAAATCTCATTTACACTCAATTTCTGCTAAAAGTGTCCTTGATTACAGGCCGCAATCGGTTCGGAGGAGGAATGCCAAAGCGGATCGGTGAGTGGAGAGGAAACCGCATTAGCTCTCGACAGTTCACCACTTGGAACCTGTTAATTCATTCATCTGAAAAGATTATTGCGAAGGGGAGAATTTTTGTATGCATAACATGCCTTCATTTGCTTTTGTCTCTTGTGGTAAAAAGCAAAGGATTAAATTGTTATCGATATGATGTTCCTATGAAGATTGGGAGCAAGTGAAAACCAATGCATTTGTTAAACAAAGCATATCGCCAGTACTTAACTCAGACCTCGCAAGACTGAACACCTATGCCCTGAATTTTTATTGTGCAGCAAATGATCATTAGCCGGACACATGTAGTCATTATTTACATTTATCGGAGTAGTTTACTTTTGTAATGTCAGCCTACAGCACGCTTTGTTCAGTGATCGCATGTCAGCCCCATAAGCAGATCTAGCATTGCTAAGAAATTGCATCACACTGATTAAAGTTGCAATAAAGAAAACAGGAAGATGATGGCAAAGATTCTCAGACAGCAGAAGTTAATTGTGCATTCATGAAGAAAGCAGGCTCGGCACTCAGCATTTCTAATCATCTCTAAGAGAAAACTCGATCTCAAATTGCTTTCTGGCTCCAAAAAAATATATAAAAAAATAAAAAAATTACGGGGATTGGTCTTGTTTCGGTCCTGGTCACTCTGATTGTCTCAGTAGGATTTTTTAGGTGCATGTAGTCAAAGCAATCAAGTCATGTTGACCAATTATTTCACATTATTAGATAGTCTTGAGGATAATAAGACAATTTTGGGTTTAAATGACACAATTAGCCGCTAACTGAGACAAACAGGAGACAAGGACGACTTCAGAAAGTTTGTACCATGTCTGGTAGACCAGGGGGTCTCCAAACTTTTGTATACCACAGTCAAGGTACATTTTGGAATTCTTGCAGACCGGGTGTTTGCCACAATTCTAAGGGTTTCACACATTTATGGTATGGAACATGTGACCTGCTTGTAGAGACAAAACCATATTTTAGATAAGAGTCCGCACACGCTTTTTGGTTAAAGTTTTTTTTTTCTTCCCTTTTTCTCTTCAGTAGCTGTCTCTCAGTTATCACCAAATGCCCGACATTCCCTTTACCCTTCTGAAATGCTTGGATAGTGGCTCTTAAACGCACAATAAACGTTAGCGTGTTACATCTACAGACGTTTTACTCCGAACATTCTCGAGTCCCACAAGCACTCGAAAGGAATATTCAGAAACAGTTATATACAGCAATAAATATGAATGATGCATCCGTTATCCACTTTTCCATTATGCAATTCCTTATCACACCACTGAAATACCTCTTTTTTTTTCAGTTTTGCAAAGGATTGCTTTCAATACTCAATGTTTGAATAAAGTTTTACACGTTTTCGAAACGCACACATAAATATGGAAAGATCCAATTGTGTATACAGATGGTCCCACACTTAACCATGTTTTTTTGTATCATATGTTGGCGATAGTGATATGACAATTGTTTAAATATTTTTCTCGCGGCAGGCATGAGAAGCGGTGTATGCTCTACCCTTCACTAGTGTACTGGTGCTAGTATTAAAGAATAATTATATATTTTATATATATATACACCCTGGTGGTCTAGTGGTTAGGATGCGGCGCTCTCACCGCTGTGGCCTGGGTTCGACTACCAGTAAATCGGGGGCCAATCAATTGTTAACTGCATTGACAATGCTCCTGTACACAAAGCGAGCTCCATGTAGCTATGCTTTACTTAGCGTGGAAGGTCTCCTGCAATAGAGCTCTGACCTTAATAAAAGTTAATTGATGAATTGGAACGCTGACTGCACCCCAGGCCTCCTCACCTCGCTACATCAGCACCCGACTTTACTAACACCTTTGTGGTTGAATGAGAACAAATATCCACAAGCCTACTCCAAAATCTAGCAGAACACCTTCCCAGAAGAGTGGAGGTTAACAGAAAATGGGGGATAAATGTTCCTATAATGTGTCTATAACATTCACATAGAGGCGTATACTGTAGGTAAATCACTTCTTACGCATATCTGGTATTTTTCTTTTCTCTTTTCTTGCACCATATTGCAAAAGAATAAATCTATTCAGAGTAATGGCTTCTGTTTTTGTCCAATTAGTGATGCTTGCTAAGATTGTCTTCCTGGAGTTTCTGACAGGTTCATTACTCGGCCCCTCGACTTGGCTTGCTACTGTGTATTAAAACTCTTTAATGAGTCGTCTCAACTTTCTGTATGCTGAAATATTGATGCTTTTGAAGGCACTAACTACAGAGGAGAAGAACTGAGGGGAAAATGAGCATTCCAGACTGGCTAAGCTGCTTTATTTAAAGCTTATAGTGTCAAACTTCAGCAAACATCATATCCGTGTATATAAAGACGTGTGTAAAACTAGCAAGTTTCTCATTTACAGGGATTTAAGATTTTGCAATCTTAATGGACAACTCTTCACATTTGGTCACTGCATGCAAACTTGAGGTAAACATGGACAATAAACTATCCCTTATTTCCCCTTTTGCTAATCAAACATGCTAACACTTGGATTTTGTATGCACAGGCTAGTCCAGTGCTTGTTCAGTCCCTCATCATCATCAAAACATTTGACCTCTTCAACTGATCCAGAATGCAGCCACACGACTCGTTTAAACCCTCCGTGGGGTGAATATTCCACACCATTGCTACGTACCTCCACTGACTTCCTGTAGCTGCAAGAGTCAGATTTCAAACAATGATTCACTTTTAAAAACAAAAATAGACCAGCACCCCTCTACCTTAAAGCAGTTACCTCACCTACACTGTAACTAGCTCTCTCTATCCTCTACCACTGGTCCTACCATCTCCCAAAGTCCAATGCCCCAAGACTAGGTGAGGAAACAAACTTTCACTTGATGTCCAAACAGCTGAGTCTATAGTCTTCAAATGATTTTTTGTGAGAAGGTGAATGGTGGTCCAACATGGATTGAACCATGAGTTCATCCCTCTCAAATTAAAATAATGATGATGATGACAATTATTATTATCTCACTGAACTGTTATACTTTCCAGAAAGTGCTAAAAGAACAACAAAAGTGTTGATTTAACTTTTTTCCAAGGTAATTTCTGTCCAACTGAACTGTTGTAGGCAATTATTTAACAGGATGGAATTCGCTGTGTCACACTGAACTGCAATTAAAGAGCATTTAATTATTGGAACACCACCTTTGTCAATGGCCCAGTTAGCTAAAACAAATCTATTCTGCTAAAATAAATCTCTTGAAGTTTAATTCAATATTCAAAGGAAATAGTAATTATTAGAGTCCTAGTTGTTATTTTTATCCAGAAGGTAAGTGTAATAGGCTTTTCTGGACATCCCATTTTGCATATTCTATATTCTGTCTTAATTGGTTTGCTATTAGAATATAATCTACTCTTTTGGGAAGATCTTGAGACCACTTAGTATTTAAGTATTCACCAGATGTTGGGGTGCAACTGTTTGGATTTTTGGTTAGGTATTGATGAGGAGGTCTGGGGTGCTGTCAGCCTTAAAATCCATCCCAAAATACTTCTGCAGTGTGGAAGTGGGGGAAGTGGTAGCTTGTTGGATAAAGTTGGACTTCTGATCGGAAGGTCATGGGTTCAAATCCCACCACTACCAAGCTGCCACTGCTGGGCTCTTGAGTGATGAACCTTGGTGAATCATGTCTTCCTGGAGCTTACTTTGTTCACAGGGGATTTGTCATGATGGAACTGCCATGCTTTAAGCCTGTTTGTTTCACTGAAAAGAAAATCGTAATGCTACAGCAAACAAAGCCATTCTAACAAACGTATGCCTCAAGCTTTGGGGAAACTTTTATATTTGCGGCATTTGGCGGCTCTTATCCAGAGCAACTTACGGAGGGTTTTAAAGTCTCAATGAGTAAACATATTCTAATGATGGTTCAGTAGGACTAAGAATATCATCAGTGAAAAAGTCTGTTTTGAGAGAAAAGCAATTAGTTAGAAAGCAATTTCTTTAAGAGGAGCTAATTTCAGAACCTCTCGCAAAAGTAGGTCTGTACAAATCATTTGAAGAACTAGGTACCAAAACAGACAATAGTCTGGAAGCATGTTTTTCTAATACCTCACCTGAGAGATGGTGGGAGCATTTGAGCATTGATTGAGGACTAGAGGGAACATGGTGGAGTGCTGAGTTAGATAAGTGCTATTAGTTTAAGGTGTACTAGTCCATTTAGCTTTGTAAGCGAGCAGCTACAGGAAGCCCTTTTGATGAATGAACCCATATTTGATGGTCAGCTGCACTTGAATTGAATACATTTTAGCATACATGAGTGGGCATATTTATGGAGACACGATTATCTAGAGAGACTTACATTTGTGCCATTATACAACTGATGGGTAAGGTTTGCTCAAGGTGGAGGTAAGTACCTTGGTCAAAGGGGGTGAAGGGCCTTGCTTAAAGTGGCCTTGGTCAAGGGGGGTGGGGTAAGGGCGGGGTAGGTTGCTTAAGGGAGGGGTAAGGGCGTTTGCTCAAGGGGGGATAAGGGCTTTGCTCAATTGGGGTTATGGGCCTTGCTAAAGTAAGGGTAAGGGTCTTGCTCAAGGTGGAGATAAGGACCCTGGTCGCTCAAGGGGGGTATAGGCCTTGCTAAAGGGAGGGTCTTGGTCAAGTTGGAGGTAAGGACCTTGGCCAAGGGGGGAGGGAAGATCTTACTTAAGGGCGGGTAAGGGCTTTGCTAAAGGGGGTAAGGACCTTGCTCAAAGTCCCAACAGTGGCAGCTAGTATTTAAACTCATGACCTGCCCCTGCCCCAGTGTGCACAGTGCAGTATGCCGATAATGCAGATCAACTTTTAACTTCAGTTGAACTTGATGTGAACCGCATCCTTAGGGACCCTCTCCTTAGATAAAGTGATCAGGCCAAAGCTAGAATTAGAAGTGTAATGAGATGCAGCCCTCTCAAGTACTTCAATATGCTAATACAGCAACACCGAGAGTTAGACTGCGAGATATAAAATTCATAAAGCCAGTGTGTTTGGCGATGTGCTGCTGAGAGGCAGAACCTGTTCCTCTAAATAAATATCCAGTCATTCACTTTTATGTTGTCTTTATCGGTACGGCGAGATCCTGTAAATGCACGTTCAACAAAGCAGCAGGTGCGAAGCGAAAACACACACACACATTTCATTGCAAAGCATCATTACCCACTAGCTGCATTTTCGGCTGGAAATTCCCTACTTGTTCATTCAAAGATTCCGACTCTACAGGGAAACATGGTTAAAACTCAAGTCAGATGTGATTGATGCACAGTAAAGGGGGAGCTGCAGAGATATGGAAATACTGTATTCATATTCACAGGCCAGTGTGCCTTATTTTTAGAAGAGGCAGCTGCCTGCGCAGATCTACTGCAGCCAAGTGTAAGACATAAAAAGGCTTCTCTTCCCTCCCCCCAAGTGTGCATTAAGTCATCAGTGTGACAAGTGAAATTACATGCAGGTCACTGAAGCTGCTGGCAAATCTTTTGTGCAATGAAAACACTTCACACTGCTGATAACCGTTTGTAATGGCTTAAACTCACTCAAGCATCAAGAGTCGAAAATATACCTTGGAAAAGGAATGCACCAGGGAAACACAATGTCTTCATGCTGAAATGTCATGCAGATTTGTTTAGAGTCGTTTAAGACATTAAGCAATACGGAGTTTGCTCATACGCAGCCTAATCTGCAAAAGATGATGCCAGATATATATATATATCAGTGCCTGGTGCTGAATCATTGTATGAATCCAGATAAAATCGGACCATATGACTTTTGTATAAAATAAATCCTACACTTAGGTACCATTGCTACCCATGCATAACTTCAGGATTTAATTTTAACTGGATTTGCAAGCAGAGGTCTGACCAGATCATGTCAGATCCCCAAGCAAGGATGTTTTTATTTAACAAAAAGGGTGATGAAGACATCAGAAATTGTTAATTAAACTAGACTTTATGCACAAAAGCATTGCGGCACCCAACATTTCAAGCGACAGTATATGTGGTTCTTTCACAGTGTGACTGCAAATTTCACGGCAATTGTATAGGACGTCCTTGGATGTGGTAGCATTGAATTTTCCATGCACTAGGAGACTAGAAGTATTTTAAATAAATAACCCAGAAATTACTGAAAATTCAAAAATGTGCAAAAGAGTGTGCTCTGGAGGCCTGGAGTGGAATAGACAGAGATACCCTTGACAAGTGGTGCCCTCTGATATGAGGGAAATATTCCAGGTTGCCATAACAGACACTCAAATTGTTCTAGCATATTAAATCCCCCTCTGCACAAAGCCAGCACCATGAACATATGCTTTACATGAGGTACAGTGGAAGATCTTTAGAGCTATAAAAACGTTTGGATGAATAGGAACGCTGACTGCACCAAGCATCCTCACCTCACCTACATCAATTCCTGACTTTACTATTGCCCGGATGGTTGGATGAGCCCAAATGTCAACACTCCAAAATCTAGTAAAACATCTTCCCAGAAGAGGAGAGGTTATATAAAGAGCAAATAGTGGCTAAATGTGAAATGGGATGGTTCAAAAAGCACAGACCAATCTTGGTAAGGTGTCCACAAACTTTAGTGATTATACGGCTGGTCCAGTACACAGTCAAAATAATAAAAAAAAATTCCTCTAGGATTATGATGTTAAAACAAAAACACAATATTCTACAAAAGACACACAAGGCTTTGCAGAGCTACATGCACAACTAAAAAGTGCACTTGTGCAAGCTAATTTATCAAAAATAGGATAGGCACAGTTCAGGACAGTGCAGCCTTGACAATACACACTTCTAGCATATAAATATTTTCACGATTTTACATCAATAATCACAATGAATGTATAAATGATATTGGTTAGCAACATTTCAAGGATGTAGAATGGTATCAGGGTATAAGAGTCTGTTAGTGTTGGTAAATACATTTTGTATGCATTTTGGTGTCAGTCCCTGGGTATTGAGGAGTCTGATGGCTTGGGAGAAGGAACTGTTATACAGTGTGCTTCAGTACCAGACAGCAGGAGGGTGAAGACTTTGTATGAGGGGTGCATGGGGTCATCCACAATGCTGCTGGCTTGGTGATGTAAATGTTCATGAAGGAAGGAAGAGGGACCTCGATGATCTTCTCATCTCTTTTCACTTTGGGCTGCAGGGTCTTTCGATCTGAAAAGGTGCAATTTCCCAACCAGGCGGTGAAGCAACTGCTGAGGATACTTTCGATATATATTCCTGTGTAGAATGTGTTGAAGATGGGGATGGGAGCTGGCCTTTTCTTACAGAAAGTAAAAACACTGCTGGGCTTTGTTGGTAATCAATTTGGTGTTGAGCAATCCATGTGAGGTTTTTTTCTCAGAGGACTGCCAAAGGGCTCTTGAAAATGATCACAGATGATCCATTGAGATTCAAGTCGGGTTTGGTATTGTGTATCCAACAGTTATTTTTTACTCTAGTAAATAACACATGCACAATGCTGGGTAAACTGAATAAAGGAGGGATAGGGTAAAAAAAATATTAGCAGAATCCAAACAAAAAAATTATAATGATGCTATACACACATGGTACTAGCATAAACACTAGCTAGCTACTAGTGGGTATTTTTTTGCATAACTATCCAACAGGTAGCCACAACTGTATATATTCAAAGTCAAGACTGAACCTTTAGTCCCTTTTTTTCCTCCAGATTGGCAAAATTGGGCAATTATGACAGATTGTCTGTTATCACATTATTTTCTTCAGGCTTGTGACAGCTTTAATATGAATAGCTGCAGATTGAATTTAATATCTGGATTTATGGTGGACTGTCTCCATGTCAAACTGTCTGCCATGTAGTAGTAGTAGTACTACAAACTGTCAAGTGCCTTCCTAATGGACGGAAATTCAATTTCTATCATGGAATACAGAAATATATTGTTTCCTTTGGCAGGTTTTTAATTCAGGTGGATAAGTACATACAGTAAGGAGAGTCCCAATTACCACAGCAAAGCAATCAATCTATGCAAGATACAGTGATCAGGATTGGCGAGGAATAATGTTTGGTATGTATGAAGGTGGTAAAAGAACAAGGTCTGTTAGTCTGCATGGTGTATGCCATGGGCGCTTTTTCAGGCTCTGACATGATCTGATGGTGATGGTAGTCTTGGCATTTCTGAGCCACTCAACAACTCATCGTTTTGAGGTATGTACTGAATTTGGTGACACTGTTGCCCTTCTAGAAGTCTTCTTTTAGCTCTGCTTGATTGGTCCAACCTGCTCTCAGGGTAAGAAGTAGGTACACATCAAGACTTTTCTCTGTTCTGGCACTGAGGTGGTGGAGTGAAGACCTTTCTCTTCCTGAAACACTTAAGCTAGCACTTATTTTCTCTATTTGATTTACGCTCTTTGTTTATTGTACAAAAATATATAAAAGTGTGTTATAATTCCTGATGGCATCCTAAGTCTGTAACCTAGTGAACAAATTGATTTATTTGAAGAACTTTTGTACAACACTCTGGACAAGGAGGTCCACTAAATGCTGTAAAAGTAAATCAACATACATCTACTATCCTTTCTAAGGAACAATAAGCTCCAGGGGGGCTTCCTCCATGAGCGTTTCAGTGGTTATCATCTCCCAAACGGTCTTTATTTATGTCGCTAGCTTAGTTGACAAGCTCTTGGGTGATGCTGGCAAGGGCTGGGATCTTGTAACTGGATGGTGTCCTGAACAACAACAACAGCAGCAGCTCATCTTGGAAGTGAAGAACACATCAAAAACCTGCTTAAGCTCCTCCAGCTGCTGTGCTGTCAGATGGCTGTACTTAGTTCCTAAAGTCTCATTTTAAACCATTCCCCTGGTTCTCATTCTGCTTTTTCACTTTACAAATCAGCTTCAGTACAACAGCAGTGTGTTTTACATGTATTTTCCTTCCATTCTTTGAGGAAATTTGCATGGTACACCTGCTGGACTTTACCTCACAGGTAACTGGACCAGTCCAATAAATCACCTTGTAGCTCACTGCTGGAAATTGGCAATAGGCTTGAATTCTCACACTGTGAAATCCTTTTCATGGCAGAGCGTTTCCTGACCCCTTTATAGATTTTCTACTGTCTTACTCAGATTTTTCTCCATTAATACTTTCATCTGCAAAAGCAAAACTCGCAACTCCTCCAGCTGGGGACTGACTTTTCCCTTCCCAGCTGGCTTGCAGCAAATCCAAAGACTCTTTGCTTATACAAGAATTGAATAAGCGATAAATCTATGGACACCTGTGGCAACTCGTGGTGGCCAAGAAGCAGGAAGACAGCAGCCTTTTGTACCAATGGTGTCAGAAACAAACTTACACAGAATGGCACTCGAATTAAAGTGCTAAACAGCATCGTTTCTAGGCACAGGCAAATTAGGTGGTCGGCTCTGGCGCGACCAGCTGCTGGGGGGGGGCGCCAGTGAGCCACCTTTGTTATTTAAATTATTTACCTTTTTTCTGCTAAAGTTGAATATACAGTATATGTTTACATAGTTGAATCCGGGCAATAATTATTAAATGTGTTAAACATTTTTTATTGAAGGTTGCAAATGATTTGTATGTTGTGGGGGTAAAGCCATGGTGGGATCGTGACAATAGAAATCTTGCCTAGTGCGACAAAAAAGCTTGAAACGGCCCTGGCTATAGAGGCCCATCTGGTTTTAGAAGTGATTTGCTGATTTCCTATCTCTAAAATCCACATCTGCTGGCACAACTGCTTGATGAGCTTGGACATGACATTTTTTTTTTATCTGTCACCATTCCACAAGGATCCCAACCCTTGAAAATCATAGCAGCATTTACTTGGCGTACTGATGGAATGGAAAGGGTCTGGGAATCTTATTGGACATGATCACCAATCAGAAATGTACTATATGGACAAAAAAATTGGGACACCTGTCCTTTCCTCCCATATGTAGTTCTTCTCCAAACTTTTACCAGAAAGCTCAAGGCAAACAATTGATCGGACGTCTTTGGATGCGGTATAATAACACTTAAAACCCAAACCTGTTCCAGCATGGCAATGCCCTTGTGCACAAAGAAAGGGTGGAAGATATGCTTTTCCATGAAGATGTTTAGAGATGAAGATATTAAGTGGCCTGCTATAGAGCTGAACCCTACTGAAAACCTTTGGTATGAATGTGAACGCTGAGTGCACCCCAGTCCTCCTCACAACCACACCTACATCAGTATCTGACTTTACCAACACTCTTTTTTCTGATGAACACAAATGTCCATAGGCACACTCCAAAATCTAGAGGAACATCTTCCCAGAAGTGTGGAGCGAATTAAAAATTGCGATGCTAAAAAAAACAAATACCATACTTATGACCAGGTGTCTGAAAACTTTTGTCAATATAGTGTATGCACTGACTTTTCTCTAATGGACCTACAGTACCATGTCCATCAAAATCATCTCGAATGGGTTGGGGGCAACTGGCAAAGGAATCAGATAGGTAATATCACTCTAGTACATGTTTTCAGACACTCTGAGTAGGTTTGATAGTATGTAATGGAAACAGCATTTGTGCAGATGAACAGATATAGAGTTATATTGTAGCGAGGAACGAGAACATGCCTTCTCCAAGAGTAAGCCACACACTCATCGAAAATGATCTATTTCTGATTCAGATCATTTCCAAGCTGTGTTTTTATCACGGACAATGCGAAGAAGCCAGGCAAGACTCCACTGCCTTGGGTATACAGTATGATTTAAACCTCAGGAGTCTTGGGTGCCAGGAACAACCACTGATGCTATTTATTAGAGGACACTCAGTCCGAATGGAAGAGAAATACAGTGAGAAAGTTACACCAAGCCTCATGTCTGCCTGCATATACTGTCTCTTTCTTCACCCCAAACAAATTCGCTGTACTATACAGTTCTGTATGTGAGTTAATGAATTGTACTGCTTTCAGTGATACAAATCTTACACTATACTCAATTCACATATACTCCGAGGAGAACAATATGGGTAGTTTTTCCCCCCCAAGAAAAATCTAAATGAAAAAGGAGGAACAAATCCGAAAATAAATGCAATAAATAGCCTCTCCTGATAATCAAATTAGCTTATATTGCAGCTAGCATTGCTAATAATAGTGAGTAGAACAAAAATCAAGCAGAAAAGCACCCCCAAGCCTCATATCTGCATTGTTTAATCTCTCGGCATGCATCCAGTAAAGCAGAGAAAGGCCAGGCAGATGTACTGACCCCGAACTTTTCACACATATATATATATGCAAAGTATAGCTACAAAACCCACCAGACAAAATCCACCTCAGTGGTTTTTAAAACTTTTCCATCACATTAATTTTAAAATAAAACGTAGAGATTTTAAAGGAAGGTTTTAATAAAAACCTGTTATACCCTGACAGACGTTTCAGCCACTGGTACATCTCAGTGAGTGATCTCCGTGACCTGCGGTGGTTAATTTCCAAAATTACATCTGGTACATTTTGCCATATTGAGATATGGAATTCAGCCAGCAGAGCCACCTCCAGGTTTTGGGGAGCTGTCTGCCAGCTCTTCATCCATGGTTTTCCCCCCAAGCTTTTTTTTTTCCCAGTCAGCCAAAGAACCAATCAACACACCCACTCACTTTCAGCTCTGGCAAGCCTCCCAAAATGCAGTAAGTAATTTTCAGTATCCTCACCTGCTTCAAAGGGTGTCATGTTTGGCTCCCTGCTGTCAGGATTCCGATCGGATTTGATGTTTCTCCCTCCTGAATCCGAGATAGAGAAGCGTTCTCGAGGGTTGGTTTGTGAATCCACCACGGTCACACTATATTATGACTATTACTGTATTACAGTACAGTATCCCATTCCTGTTTACTAATTTAATACTAAAATAAACACCAGACTTCATATTCATATTTTACATTACATTATATCCAACAAAAAGGAATTTAAATAGACTTGTCCGAACGTTTCTATTAAAGTATTGGGTAACTTTTCCAGCCAAGTAAGAATATTGTATTCCTCCCATAGGGAAATTGTTAGATTGCAGCTGCTCACAGTAAAAAAATTAAAGTTGCCCAAAGTATTAACAATATATGTGTGGCATGAAAATGTATAAATATATGTATATTTTCACAACGTACGTCATGTCGAGATCACGAAAAAATTGAGTTGTGATCCAGAAAAAAACAATAAAAATAATATTATGATGCATGGCCTCTTAGGACTTCTGTATACCACAGTGTTGGGGGCACACAATTATATAAAAATATATAAGTTTACATTTTCCCTTCCTACGAGACCCAAGCAATTTACTTTACAATTTACATTTAACGTCCTTATCCAGAGTGACTTACATTCATCTCATTCGTTCAACTGAGTAGCTATGGGGGTTAAGGGCCTTCCTCAGGGGCCCAGGAGTGTCAGCTTGTTGTGGCTGGGATTTGAACTCATGATTCATGACTCAAAATCCAATCCATTAACCACTAAGCCACCGCCCAGACCTGTTCCCGCAAGACACAAAAGTGTGCACAAGGTAAGCAAGAAGATATGATTTCCATGGGTTGGAGTGGAAGATCTCCTCCTATTGAGCTCAACCCTATTGATGATTTTTTCATGCTGACTGAACCTCAGGCCTCCTCACCTCACCTACCTGGCTTTACTAACACCTTAATGACCGAACGAGCACAAAATCTGGAAACATCTTCCCAGAAGAATGTCGCTTATTATACCAGCAATATAGAATAGCTGTGTTCAATACTGCAAATGAGAGACAGAATCCTCAGCAAGACCATATTATTAAAAAAAGGCTGTTTTTATTATATATATATTAAAAAAGGTTCAAGCATTTAACAAGCGGGGGGAAACGGGGAGAAAGAAACGAGTCTAGTTAATTAACACAAGCCGACTGACTTTTTTTCTTTGAATAGTAATGTTTGTGTAACGCATGCTGATACGATCACATCATTAACTCATGGATTTATTTAGCACTATTAATCTGTCATAGGCGAATAATGAAGAGAGCCGGTTTAATCAGCCTGTGAAATTGCACTTTTTTGGTTTACACTTTTTTTTTCTTTTGAGGCCTCCATGGCAACTATATTTGTAAAAGCTTTTTACCCCAAAAAAAAAAAAGGAAAAAAAAAAAAAAAAAAGGAAAAAAAAAAAAAAAATCAGCATTCTGTGTCTGGAAGTGTAGAGTGCAGTGAATCACAAGGCTTCATGCATGTTGGTGGACTTATGAAATGCAACTTAGATGGATGCAGAGAGTTGCCTGGATAACAGGCAAAAAGTACTGTATCTTCAGTGTACTTTAATATATTGCCATCATTTGGGGAAAAAATGTATAGATATAGATTATTAGGTTTTAATAGACGGATGGATGGATAGATGATAGAACGTCTGCATAATGCCAACGATACGTTACATTAAAGACACATATAAAGCAGCTACCCATGTGATGCGATACGATACACCCCTATTACGAAGCAGTGCTAATCTGATTTCGAATCCATTTCGAACGTATCAACGCAATAAGATTCATTCGAAAAAATCCGACGTTGAATATGGATGATGATATGGTACAGACAGTTCAATTATATTTCTTCGCTTCAGACAGACAGCAAAGCATCAATGTACTCAGGTGCCTACTTAGTCCTAACACATGGGCTTTTTCAAAAACAGGCCTTTGTAATGCTAAAAAGAAAAGAAAACAATGAAATAAAATCCGACGTTCTTTTCCTGTTCTGTCTTTAGCACGTTACAGCTCTACCTCTGCCATGTTAATCTGTATTCTATGCGACTCTCAGGACACGCCTCGGTCTCCGTGTTGTGATACGTCATATTAATTTAATATTAATAAATATTGGTCACAAATGATTAGTCACTTTATTCTATATTGCGTTCATAATAATCTCCACTCTTCTGAGAAAGATGTTCCTGGTGTGCAGTCAGCATTCTGATTCATCCCGTGTTCAATAGGGCTGCTCTATTGAAGGAGATCTTCAACTCTAACCGATATCTTCCTGTACCTGGTTCGTCATGCTGGAACAGGTTTGGGTCTCCTTGTTTCAGTGAAGGAAAAATAATTTTTGTGCGCTTCTGATTTAATAATAACTTTGTAGAAGAACTACATGTGGCTGAAAAGATCAGGTGGCCCATTACAATACTTGGTCCAGTCAAAATCACTTGGGATTAAATATATTGTAGAGAGGGATGGAACCCATTTCTTAGCCAAGTGTACACAAAATAAACGTCCGCCCTTGCCGTGAACTCGACTTGTTCCTCTAATCGGAATTGTTTTTACAAAAGTGCAAAACACATAATTACCGAATACAAGTCTCTGTGCCACGATCGCGCCGCATCCTGAAAACCGGTGGAAGGGCAGTGGTAGAATAACAATGTCCTAATTACCATACGCATTGTCATTTGTGTTTTTCTTTCCTCGACGTTGCTCTACGTGCGAATCTGCGTGCTGAGATAAAGAACTGGAGTTTGAAATTGTTAAGGAGGATGTCATGAGATTTCACAACAAGTGGAACTCATGAACTCTTCTGATGAATGCTATCTGAGCTTTAGAAAAGGCTGGCAGCATTGTTTAAGAAGAGTGGAGGGTTTTCTAAATGAAGATTAGATCAGAAGATTAGATAAGCAGCATGTGGAAATATTATTATTTGCATTTTAGCCTATTACTGTTAAATAATAGACTGAGGACATAAGCATTTGTTGTTCTTCCACTCTTCTGGGAAGATGTTCCACTTGATTTCCAAGTGTCCTTGTGGAGATTTGTGCACAAAGTCAGGTAGTGATGTAGGGTGAGGAGGCCTTGGGTGCGTGTGAGCTTCCAGTCCAAATCATGGAAAGCAGATCTTAATAGAGCTGGCTTTGTGCACTGGGGCATTGTCATGCTGGAACAGGTTTGGGTCTCCTAGTGGTTACAACATTTCCTGTAACCACATCCAAAGACGTCCTACACTATTTCGTCTCTCCAACTTTGTGGAACCGTTTGGTTCCAGAACCACATACAGCTGAAAAGGTCAGTCCCAATACTTTTATCCATATAGTAAATCTGTCACTTTTTTTCAGCTCTTCATTTTTTTTTGTACTTTCAAGTTTCAGTCTGTTTAGGTACACAGAGTCATTAATTATGCAACACATGTCTGAGCTCCTGCTGAGCAGCACAGGAGCACCACAGGGAACCGTGCTCTTCCACTTCCTCTTCACTCTGTACAACCTGTACAGGTCAGATCTCTGCCACATTTAGACATTTTCTGATGACTCTGTACTGGTTTGGTGCATCAAAGATGGACAGGAAGAGGAGTAAAAGGACCTGGAGAACAACTTTGTAGAGTGGTGAAGTGGTAAAAATGTTCAATGTGACCAAGACCAAGGAGTTTGTCTATCCATCTTGAGTCAGGATGTTAAGGAGCGATGTGACCTACAGTCAATCCTGGTGTCCTTTTAAACAATAAGCTGGACTAGAAGGTCATCTAAGAGGCTGTGTATGGGAAAGGCAAGATCAGATATTTTTGCTGCATCTTTCACCTGCTGAGTACTTCAAGCCGAGCCAAACAAGGCTGGAGATTAATTCATCAATTAATGTACAAACTTCCCTTTTCCAAACTTCCTTCATATTTTCCTTTCTACCTTCCTTCCAAATGTCCTTCCTTCCAAACCCCCGTTACTTCCTTCTGTATCCCACTTTCATCCTTCCAAACTTCCTTCCTTCCTTCCAAACGTCATTCCTTCCATACTTCCTTCTTTTCAATCTTCCTTCCTCCCAAAGTTTGTCCATTCCTTCCCTCCAAACTTCCTCCCTCCCAAAATATTTCCTTCCTTTCAAAGTTTCTTCCAAACAAGCTTTTTTCCAGCCATTCCATTTACATAGGGCTGTATCTATCTATCTATCTATCTATCTATCTATCTATCTATCTATCTATCTATCTATCTATCTATCTATCTATCTATCTATCTATCTATCTATAATTTTGGGAAGAAGCACATCTGGCTGTAAAAGTAAGGCTTCCTATTACTTGTGTCTAAACAGTGTATTATTAAATTCATTCCATATTTACACTATAGTGCAGTTTTTGGGACACAGCCTTGATGTAGTGTCTTTCGTATGAATTATTAACAAACAAATTTATACCCCTATTTATACTGAATAGTTCACCAAATTACCCATAAAACCCTGCTGTAAATCCACATGCTTCCACGAGCACCAATCAAAACGACTTCTCGTTCCCGTTATAGACGGAAAAGAAGTGTATTTTTAAACTGGAGGGTTTTATTTAGTGCCATAAACACAGGTCACAACAATGACAATAATGTGTTTACTATTCAGTCTGGAATTCAACTCAACATCTTCACCCTACGAATTGCTTTATAATAATTATAAAGAGCAAACGAAAGTAAGCTTTCAGATCAGCAGCTCTGCCCTTTTAAAGGGTTCAAACACTGGGGATTTAATCTGTTCTAAATGTATCCAGGGTGCATTTATGACTCAACTCAAGATGCACATGTAGATAGATTGAACAAAACTACAAAAAAAAATAATCGAGTTTATACAACGTAACTTTTACTTGTCTTTCCTGAGACTTTTTAAAAATATTTTTAAACACCCCACGGGTTATAAGGCCTTTTTTTTTAATGCTTCTAGCTATGCTTTTAGCTGACATCAGACCGGCCCTTATATGAACTATTTCATAATTTGTCTCCAAACATTATTATTTATTATTAATTCGAAGAGATTTCCCAGAATGCAATGTTATAGACAACATGTTATAGTATTTCAGGGGAAATATTGCCCAGAATGTGTTTTCTACGGTATGGTATTGTTTTTATGGGTAAATACAATGTCACTGTCAGAAATTGGTTTTTTTTTACTAAATTTAGTTCCCGTGCCCTAGAGGAGGTCTGTAGCGAGGCTTGGGTCAGTGTGTAGCATTGATTCAAGATTATAAACAGATCTTTTTGTGCTGCAAGATTTTTTGTTAGGCCGCCCAATTACTTTTAGATTGGTCTTCATTTGCTTTATTGGCAACAAATATAGATACATAGGTAGGTAAATAGTAGCTAGCTAGCTCTCTGAGAGCGCCCGATCTTGTCTGATCTCGGAAGCTGAGCAAAATCAGACGTGGTTAGTACTTAAAAAGCAGAACACCTTGGAAACCAGGTGCTGTGAGTGTTTTAGCAAGGCCTTCATTTCCTTTTCGTGTTTAATTTTTTTGTTTCCCAACACCACGCTAGTACGGACGACAGATTGGCTAGACTTTTGAAAATGGAAAGAATAAAGCAAACAAACTGAACAAAAGGAATTAATCCAAATTTGTCCAACTTGCATACACTGTTTGAAAAAGGCAGCTTTAGGAGTTAGCACTTTTTTCCCCCAAAATAGCCTGTTATTTTATTTGATTTTTTTTGCCCTAGCTGTGGATTTCAGCAGCTTTCGATCACTCAGTCAGGCATTATCAGTCGGGTTCTGTCAATTGAGCTGTTCTATTCAAAGGGCTCATTTTGAAGTGACTAAAACTCCATTTAAAAATATTTTTTCCCATGTGCTTGTAATTAATTTGTACCAAATGGCTCAGAGTTTATAATAAAATACCACTCTGACATGGAATTAAGACAGAAAACTAATGCTAAGGCAGCCGTATATCATTAACTCCTGTCTTTTGATAAAGCTATGATTCTGTAAAAGCAAAACCTGTCACTCACACACACACACTTACACACACACACACACACACACACACACACACACACCACACACACACACACACACACTTACAGGTTACCAGTCTGTTATTTCAGCCACCTCCCTGTATAGTATAAATTAATTATTCATGGTTTTCAATATTTACATACACTATGTGGGAAAAATGTGTGCTTTTAGAACATTTCAAGATTTAGTCCCCATTTACTCATAACAAGCTCAGCACTTCTGAAAAGTTGTTCCAATACATTTTGGAGTGTGATCTTTGAGCTCGTTCTTCCACAAGGGTGTTAGAAAAGCCAGGTATAGATGTAGGTGAGGAGGCCTGGGGTTCAGTCAGTAGGGTTAAAGTCAGAGCTTTATAGCAGGCTACTCAAGATCTCGCATCCCAATCCATGTAAACCATATATTTGTGTTCCTCGTGCTGGAAGAGGTTTGGAAAATTGTTGGAAAATTGAGTGATACCGCATCTAAAAACATCCTATTCAATTGTGTGCTATATATATAATGTGTGTGTGTGTGTGTGTGTGTGTGTGTGTGTGTGTGTGTGTGTGTGTGTATGGAATAATTGACCAAAATATTCATCCGGATAATGACTTTCGTCCATATAGTGTATAATTCTCGTGTGTTAAATAACGATTAACTTTCTCCATTAAACAGTAAAAAGAAAACATTTCTATTTAATGATACATTGAATAGTAAAGACGTCAGCAAGGGATTTTCTTACTAAGTCCCACATTTACGGAACAACATTCCCCGTGTCTAGATTTACAATTTTATATATTATTATAAATTTCATCAAACCACTGCTGAGGATGACCTCCAACATGGACAAGCTAAAGAGACTTGAGATTACTGTGGTTGGTTTCACCATAAAGACAGATTTGGGTTGTAATCAATAGAAACAGTTCTGCTCCAACGGCTTAGGACTACAATTACCATGAACGGTTTTGCACTCAAGTGTCTCTCAGTGGATATCTGATAAATCTAGCAATGATTTAACCACAATGGTGTTAGTAAAGTGAGATATAGATGTAGGTGAGGAGGCCTGTGGTGTAGTCAGTGCTCCAATTCATCCCAAAAATATATATGTATGTATATTGCCATCATTTGGGAACATTTATTATATGCATTATATTTCCAAAAGTATTGGGTCACCTGGTCATTAGTACGGTATGTGATTTTTGCACATTCCATTCCACATTTAGTCCCAATTTACTCTTCTAATTCCCTCCACTCTTCCGGGAAGATGTTCCACTAGATTTTGGAGTGTGTTATGAATATTTGTGTTCATCAGCCACAAGAATATTATGAAAGGCAGGTACTGATGTAGGTGAGGTGAGGAGACCTGGGGTGCAGTCAGCGTTCACATTCATCCCAAAGGTGTTCAGTAGGGATGAGATCAGAGCTCTATAGCAGCAAGATCTTCCTCTCCAAAGCATGTAAACCAGATCTTCAAGGAGCTCACTATGTGCACAGGGGCATCGCCATGCTGGAACAGGTTTGGGGTTTCCAAGTTCGAGTGAATGCAAAATTTATTATAGCGCCATCTAAAGACGTCCTGTACAATTGAGTGTCCCAATAGTTTTGGAAATATAGTGTAGATAGATAGATAGATAGATAGATAGATAGATAGATAGATAGATAGATAGATAGATAGATAGATAGATAGATAGATTCTTTCTTTTCTTTAGGGAATTTTTACCCTCACCACCATCATCATATAGCAACATATCAATTACTGATCAGAAGGTTGGGGGTTCAAGCCCCACTGATCACCAAGGGGCCACTCTTGGGACCTTGATCAAGGCTCTTAATAGCAACTTTCTTTCTTTCTTTCTTTCTTTCTTTCTTTCTTTCTTTCTTTCTTTCTTTCTTTCTTTCTATTGTTAATTTCTTAACAGATTTGTTTTGTTTTTAGTCCCCTGCAGATTACTCACTGCATCACCACCATATCGTTCCTGACTACTTTACTATCTACCAGACAGAATTTTAATTACTTTGTCTCGATTAAATGCTTGCTGGATTTGAATACCCTCCACCATCATCATCATCATCATCATCAAAAGAATCTGCAAGATATGAGCCATTGGGGATATTATGAAATAAACACACTACTGCACAGCTTGAACAGCTCAGAGAATAAAACCCAGACACTTAAACAACCCGATTGACAATTTTGATAAATTCAGAACATTTGAGAAAGAGAAAGAGAGCGAGCTTAGCAGGGGAAAAAAAGAAAACGCAGAGAATTGTGAATTGCATACAGATTCTGAAAGCCGTGATAACAGCCTGTCGTTTTGTGCTGTGACAAATGATTTCAATGGCCATAGATCCTGACGCCGTCTCTGGCAGAGTGTGATCTAAAAAAGTATAATCAAACAACGGCGCCGGCTTTTCAAAAGAACATCCAGAAACGCGTGCTCGAAAAGTCGATCGGAATCTGAGATGACGTCGTTCGGCTAATTTGCATGTTAATTGGTCACGCAGCGTCTTCAGCATTTGCATCTCAAAATAAGTTGCATGAAAGAGGTTTTTGTAGACATTAGAACAGAAAATAATATGTTGGTTTTATTTTAGAAACAAAGGAAAATTCAATCATAGGAGACAAAACTGTTTACATGATTACTAGAATCAAACTACTGTATTTATGAATAAACAAATTATTATTATTTTTTTTATATTTGAGATAAATAAAGAAATGGTGCAGAGTAGTAGCGGGAAAAGCAAAGAAAGTGACTAGAAAGATAGAAGGACAGCTTTAGAACGTTATGATCAGTGATTAATGGTTTCTGGGGGGAAACAACTGTTCAGTAACTGGGAACAAATTAGTTCAGTGATTCTTAATTGGAATAAAATATAATCAGTTACTGGTCATTAAGACAAACCTGCAATCAGTGATTGGACGTTGTAAAAGAAGGTGATTAGAGATTGGCCAGAGGGTAAAATTGAGTTCAGTGATTCATTCTTGGGATAAAAGATGATCAGTGTTTGGTCAGTGGGAAAATGTGATCAGTAAATGGCTATTAGGACATAAAGCCTATTAGTGATTGGTCATTGTGGAAAAAGGAGCTCATTGATTGGTCATGGTGAAAGAGAGTAATCAGTGATTGGTCAGTGGAAAAATGTAATCATTGATTAGACATTGTACAAGAAGGTGATTCATGATTGAGGGAAAAACTGAGTTCAGTGATTCATTCTTGGGATAAAAGATGATTAATCATTGGTCATTGTTAACAATGAGGATCAGTGATTGGCCAATAGGGAAAAAGGTGATCAGTGATTGGCCATTAGGACATAAAGGCAATCAGATTGGTCATTATGGTAAACAGAGATCATTGATTATACATGGTGAGAGAGAGTTATCGGTGATTAATCAGTCTGGAAAAAGGTGATCAGTGATTGGCCGTTAGGACAACTAGGCGAGCAATGATGGGTCATTGTGAACAAAGGTGTAGTGATAAGTCATTGTGAAAGAAGGTGATCACTAATTGGTCAGTGGGACAAAAAGACAATCGGTGAATTGCCGTTAGGACGACAAGGTGACCAGTCATGGGCCGTTCAGTGCGAAAACAAAAATGATCAGTGATTGGTGAATGTAAAAGAAGGAGATCAGTTATTGGTTTCAATGAGAACTAGACTGATCACTGATTGGCCAATGCAATAAATAGCAATCATTGATTGATCATCTGGAACATCGGATTTCCGAAGCCTAGATTATTCACTACTCAGTAGTAATAATACAATCAATAAACCCGCCTTCCTGACCACGTTAAGGTGCTAGATATGAAGGTGGGTTTTATGTATACGTCGCTAGGAATAAATGAATGTATCATGGATAAGTTTCTGTGTGTAAAAAAGTGTTTGTGCCTTTCCCAGATGCATGATGATTGGAAGACCTCTGCGAGAGAGTGAAACAGAGTGAAGAGTCATAATCTCTCCAGTGAAATTTAGCTCTCTTATCTTGAGGCTTAGCTGGGTTTTTTTTGTTTTTTTAATCATGACCTGGCAGACGCTGCTAATGCTAGAGAGAGATAAACAACTGAGATTGATTTAATTCAAAAGTCGGAGAACAAAAGCAGGTCCTTTCAGCTCCCCTTGGAACAGTGAAGTTGCTGTGAAACAGCCCGAGTTCTGCTGGCCTTGTCTGCTGACAGGTAGTTCTCGTTCTCTATTTAAAACCCACCAGACGCTACTATGCTCTGAATTATGAGTAAGAAAAGTCAATTTTTCTCAAACTTTTCCCCCCTCGCAAACTGTGCATAACTTTTTAGACTGTTTGACTGATGTGAGTGGTTATGAATTTACTTTCAGGAGATCTCCTCTTCTGGTTTGTTGAATGACAGACATTATTGATGGACAATGGTGTCATGAAGCGACAAAAAACTGTTCAAATTTTAAATATATACTTTGCTTGGACAAATATGAGGACTTTTCCAGCCATATGTGATACTTCCCCAAACTATTACCACAACTGTATAGGACGTCTTTGGAAATAGTTCCAGCATGACAATGCACCTGTACACAAAGTCAGCTCCATGAACATGTAAAGCTTTACATGAGTTAGAATGGAAGATCTCCTGCTATAGAGTTTTGACCTCAACCCTAATGAATATCTGTAAAATGAACTGGAATGCTGATTTCAACCCCAGGCCTCCTTACATGAATACAAATCTCCACAAGCACACTCCAAAATTTAGTGTGACATCTTCTGTGGAGCTTATGGGGCAAATGGGGACTAAATGTTAAATGAGACACCTGACTTTTCGAGCAAAGTGGTTCTTTTTTGAACTGTTCAAAACATTAGGATGTATATAGAGCTATAGAGCTTTGACCTCAACCCTGTTGAACATCTTTGGGATAAACTGGAACGCTGATTGCACCCCAGGCCTCCTCAGCACACCTACACCAAAACCTAAATTTACCTAACACAGGCTATTTAGTGCACACTAAAACCAAAATGAATCAATAAACATTTCTACTTCCCTGAAACGATTCTTTTGTTCCTTTTGACAAGCAGGGAAAAGTGAAAGCTCCCATCTCCATACGCGGTCATATATTAGTGCGCTAGCAAAGTCAGCAAACGAGCATTTCCATCATTATTGAAGTACTTGCCAGCTAGCTAGCTCTCGACTTGCTTTACAAACCCACATGACCTACAAAAAAAAAACCCTTAAGCTCATCTTCTGAGGTTAGCTTTCGAAATCCTTGTAGTTATTTGTGTGTGCGGGTGTGCGGGTGTGTCCCCCCCCCCCCCCCCCCCCCAATTACCATCCTCCCATCCTCACACTACAGCAGGAACTGTACACATCTTTATTAATGCTTGGAAATCTGCCTGCAGCACTTCCGCTAGCTATCGGGTCTCCTAGGGAAGCAGTAAAGGCGCAGAATACTTGATTTCTGTCAGGTTCTTTGTTGTCTTGCGATTCCGATGGCACAGACAGCCTGCTCTGAGTCATTGCCTTGCAAACACACGTGCATATGCCATGAACAGAAGCCTGTAATAGCATTATGCTTAAAGTTCAACGTGATCTCTGTTATATCAAGCAAGATTTTTTATTCTAGACTCAATTTAGAGGAAGATCTACCCCTTCATTCATTCATGAAGCATTCCAGGAGACGTTTTAACTAGTACCGGTGTACGTTTATTAGGAACCTGCACTAACGAGTACAAAAGTGTAAGCATTGTTTTGAAGTTGAAGTTTCAACCAGCATAACGTACATGGAAAAAATATTGGGACACACGAATGGTTCTTCCTCAACCTGTTACCACAAACCTGGAGATACCCAATTGTCTTTGGACGACGTTGTAGTATTCAAATATTTCTACACTTGAAGTACAAAACCCAAACCTGTTCCCTGTATGTGCACCAAGCTAGCTCCAAGAAGATCTGCTTGACATGATTTGGAGTGGAAGATCTCCTGCTATACAGCTTTAACCCTTTCAAACACCTTTGGGATGAATGTGAACTCCTCACCTCACCTGCATCAATACCTGACGTGTGGTTTAATAAACACCCTTATGTTTAAATAAGCACAAATATCCATAATCTATCAAACTTCAAGATTTATCTCGAACATATAGAAAAGATCTTGCCCAATTGTCTTCTAAATGCCATAAAAACTTTAATGTATAACAAGATTGTCTACCATCATTGAATTGGTTAGCAACCTAGCAAGTTTATCAACATCCTTCATGTCATTGGCTCAAAGTTAGACGAATCAAATATGCACACAAACAGCAGAACCATTTACATCACTTAACCCAATTTTTTAAACCCTGTACAGCTGCCAATAGGTCATCAACTGGCGTGAAGGGATCGCATCTGTCATCTTGGCAGCACATGTTCAAATGGCAAGAATCAATCTTATTATTCCGATGTAATCTAATCTAATCCTTATACTACGAGCCAATGAGCATATCATTATCATTACGTGTGGAGTATCAAGAAATATGGATCATAAAAAAAACTGCGTGGTTATAAAGAGACAATGCGACATGGCAGACCTGTCAGACGTAAGAAATGCTGAGGTTGAGCATAAATCCAATGAAGCGTTGAAGGGAGTAGTGTGAATAAATACAGTCATCTGACACCTGACAATTAACTCATGTCTTTTGGGAAAGTCTTCAGAAACTGGGTTCTGTTAGATCAGCATTAGGGGGGGTCAGGCCAAAATGTATGCACGTTCCAGTAAATGAGTGGTGGATCGTTTATGGTGGGGAGTCGGGTAGAGCTATGCCGTTTCCAATTAGCCTTGTAGCATGTAAAGCTTAAAAGAAGTTACTTTAGCCCCAGTGTTATAGTCTATAGTGAATTTTATGTGGACTGAAATGACAACAAGAGCAGACAATAGCAAGTAGCTTAGCAACAGGCTAACTGCTAAAGTCTAATGTTGATTAATAGCAATTAGTATTAGTAGTATGGCCACTGCACCACATGTAACCATATATATATATATATATATAAATAAATGAGAAGATTTGACGTTGCTACTTGACAGATACAAGCTATATAGACAAAAGTTTGGGGACACCTGAACATACAATTCTACCAACTGTGCTATTAACATCATATGGCTGGAGTTACCCTAATACATTTGTCCATATAGTGTAGAAGGTAATGTTCTCTAGATTGGAAAACCTTTCTAGATTCCAAATTGCCTGTGGAATGCATGAGGAGACTTGGTGTTCTATCCAGGATGCATTTTTTCCTTCTTTTCTCAAAGCGTCACCATCTTGTGATACGTGATTAAGTACTGTAGGGTTGGCCTACGGTCTAGAGGAAGGTTCCAGGCCAAGACTGTAGATAGAACTGAATAACTATAATGGCTGATTATTACTGGCATAGTCCTGGACTCTGTGGGGTCTGAACAGGGAACCAATAACCTTATATTACAGAATATTCACTTACAGGTTCTTTTTCAGAAGGAATCCAACATCTGTAGACCCACTAACATCTGATCCTATGGAGGACATTCATGCTTGAATGGAGTATCTGCAAATTAAACAATGATAAGCATTAACACAGGCATATTCTTTCATGTTTTATATCCATCTGAATCAATTCTTTTAACCAGCCTCGAATAACCAGGAAGAAACGAGGCCGCAGAATGATTTCAAACCAAACAAATCAGTTTCAAATATTCTGATGTTATTCCATTTTTGTTCAATGTTGTCTTTGGAGTTCGGAATTTGTTTATGCCGATGCCACAATTGCGAGGTGGTGCGTTAAATAACATCGGACCATCAGGTTCTCAATACCAAACTGGAACTGTGTGAACATGGCAACAGTGTGAACCCCAAACCTCAGCCAGGAAAACCACCCCAGCCTGATTCACGGATGAAACCTTTGTGACGGACAGCTCGCCAGGATCTGGTGTACGATCAAGTGAAAGCTTGTTTTGATCAGTCGCTATGATAACGTGGAATTCTACAAGTATTCTAAAAGTATTTTTAATAGATTAACCTTGTCCCCTGATCAAACTTCAAATCCTCCACATCAACTTTATATACGATTTGGCTCGTATGCAGAGTTATACATTTTCAAATCATAAGACCATGTTGGATCTAGGTGGTGTGATAAAGCGCACTGCCAAGTTCCTCCTGCTTTCATCAGCCAATGGTGGCAGTGGAGCCAAAATAAGCTGCCAGTTATCCAATCAACTGCAGCCAGACACAGTAGTGACCAAAAAAAACCAGCACAGACCAAACAAGACAAAACAATATACTATTGTTTATGGCATAGAATAATGTTTTGGCTGACATCTGGGGGTTACAAGCAAAGGAATGATTTAAAATGTTTATTTTTTTTTACAATAGTGTGTTGCCTTGCCAAACATATGTGGGTCTTTTTTAGACTTTTACGACAAATCTGATTGCACGCAATTGTTTTAGCTTGAAATTTTTCCTTCACTTGCACTAGGAGACCCAAACCTGTTCCAGCATGACAATACTCCTGTGCACAAATCATGTTCATTAAGATATGGTTTACATGGGTTGGAGTGGAAGATCTCCTGCTATAGAGCTCCAACCCTATTGAACACCTTTGGGATGAATGTAAACGCTGACAGCACCTCAAGCCTCCTCACCTTCTCACCTTACCTACATCAGCACCTGACTTTGCTAACTGGCTGACTGATCATGAACATCTTCTCAGAAGAGTGGAGGGTATTAAAACAGCAAACTAAATATGGAACGAGATGTTCAAAAAGCAAATACCAATCTTATGCTCAGGTGTCCAAAAAAAATGACGTAGATTTTGTTTTCCTGGCTGGATTTTGCCTGGATGTTTTAAAAAAGCTATCCATATTGAGGGCTTCGGAAAATGGAGGAGATAAAAACTATTCTTTTTCCGTTCGATTCTCAGAGTTATGGTGATGCAATAGCAGACACGTATGGTTAAAATAAGTAAACAAATACAAGAAGCTGGCTCATATTTCTCGTATTTTGCTTACAAACAATTCATACGTCCCATTAGGATTCCTTAAAGCATTGATTATATGAAAAAATGTGTTTCTTTAATGTACAGTGACTGTGGAATGCACGTGAATACGGCTGCTATGTAGTTTCATGTCGCCGTCTATAATGGAGGGGCTGGAGATTAGTTTTGGAAAAAAAACAAAACAAAAAAAAGCATATAATGGATTGCAGTTACCGCTTGCAAATTTGTCCAGCTGGTCCTCTTGCTGAGCAGAACAGCAGAGCAGAGGAGGGTTTTAATAGGCTGTAAACACAAGGTCATTTCCGAAGAACTCTCGCAAGCTTTTATTGCAAACTGAGTAAACACTGTTTGGGGGGCGTGGCACAGTGTTTCATTGTGTATGAAACAGAAGCATGGTTTGGCGACGATTTACGATTCACTCTACAGAGAAAAAGTTTGTGGTCCCCATTTGCTCTTATAATAACCTCCATGAGATTTTGGAATGTGCTGGTGGAGATTTGTGCTCATTCAGCCACAGGTACTGATGTAGAAGAGGCCTGGGGAACAGTCGCAATTCATCCCAATAGGGTTGAGATCAGAGTTCTGTAGCAGGAGATAGAAGTACTTCCACTACAAACCATAGAAAGCATATCTCTATAGAGCTAGCTTCATGTACAACGTCATGCTGGAACAGGTTTGGTTCTCCTGGTTCAAGTGAAGGGGAAATTGACTCTTATGATGCTGAAAAACAATCATACAATTTGCAAGACAATTGTGTACAATATATATTAAGATATTCCATATCTGAGGCCGATGCGATTCACATCTCAATGCATAGCCCAACGATACGAAACGATGCGATGGATAGAAGAAATCAATCTACATATCGAATATTGGTCACAAAAAATTGGTCAATTTCTAAATAAATTAAGTATAGGGCATCTACTATTAATTATATATAAATAAATCATTTTATACCACAAATATGTTAAACACTATGCATCGCCATACACGCCGATCCGATGCGCATTTTTTTAAAACGTCTTCACATCGTTCACTATCATGCCGATGCGAATCAGTGAAGAGAAAAAGAGAAAACTTCTATTTCTTTATTTTAAACCTCCAACAATCTTCGATGCATATTTCATTAACACGAGGCCAAGCACCAAACGCACCTCCCGAACATTCACCTAGGTGCTGCGAATGCTAAAATGAAAGAACTGCTTCATTTTATGACAGTCATTCAGAGGTGAAACAAAGCGAGGACCTACAGAATGGCAGGTTCATATTGTAAGGCTCTTTTGGCGCCAACACAATACCCTGGAACAACTCAATAGTGGACCCTGATATTAACTGACCCAGAGGCCACTAAATGTGTTCATTTTTATCCTCCTCTTATTCTCTTCATTTTTTTTTTTTACTTTTCCCGAGCTCGGTATCGCTCTCAGGCTGTCAGCTCGAAAACGGACAAAGACCATGTTAAATGACGAGAAACTAAATTAACAGTGGCAAGGTGATTGGCTTTGCTCACCAGACCATGTGAATACAGCTAATGATTTCCAGCATTCGAATTAAACAAAAGACCTTGCTCTCAATGGCGCTGTGCGAAATTCCATGACAAATGACTTTCATGAAGGTGGATTGAAGAAGAACATGTTTGTATCGTTTCTGTTATCAGAGAAAGGGCGGAAATGGGATTCGCGAGGCATGACTGGTGAATGAATATTCCCCAACCCTCACTTCGTTTGGTGTCTTTTTTTTTTTTTTTTAACCTTTTTCACAACTTTGTTCCTCAACACAAAAACAAAGAAAAGGAAATTATTTGCATGTGACTGACTAATTAATTTAAAAGCTAAAACAGAGGAAGATCCTACCTTCGGGGAGTTAGTATCTTAGTGGTTAAGGCATTGGACATGGCCCTTTACCCCGTAGCTGTTCCTTTATATCAGGGGTCTCCAATCATTTCCAGAAAGGGCCAGTGTGGGTGCAGGTTTTCATTCCAACCAATCAATGGTCACACCTGATAGTCATTGAAAATGAAGATCATTCGATTTGAACAGGTAGAATTTGGTGTGGACTTGCTTGGTTGGAATAAAAACCTGCACCCACACTGGCCCTTTCTGGAAATGATTGGAGACCCCTGATATAAAGGAACAGCTACGGGGTAAAGGGCCATGTCCAATGCCTTAACCACTAAGATACTAACTCCCGGTTTTTATTCCAACCAAGCAAGTCCACACCAAATTTTACCTGTTCAAATCGAATGATCTTTATTTTCAATGACTATCAGGTGTGACCATTGATTGGTTGGAATGAAAACCTGCATCCACACTGGCCCTTTCTGGAAAAGATTGGAGACCCCTGTTTTAAATGGATAAGATGAATGTAAGTCGCTCTGGATAAGTGCATCCGAGTTTAAACCCTGATGTCAGATTCGCCATTTTCTTGGATGAAGATCATTATAAGCGTCCAGTATCTACTGATATTTACCAATAAATGGTTCTACATTGCATCAGGTGCTCCAGGTGTTCATAGAGAGAAGATCCTTATTTGTCCATCACCGATAGAAGAACAGCAGTGGAATAAAATTGAACTTTACATATTTGTCGGTTAGCTACAAATACTGTAGAAGTAAATACGGTATTTTATAATATGGTGCCAACAAATATGGTAGCTTCAAATACTAAAGCTATAAATGTGGTAACTAGAAACCTGGATGCCACAAAATAGGAAACTAAGTACGATGGCAGCAAATATGGTAGCTACAGATTTAGTGGCTAAAAATACTCAGTTATAAATCTGGCAACAAATATTTTTGATAAAAAAAATACTATAGCTGTATATATGATAACTACAGGAATACACTATAATTCAAAACAACACTAAATGTATACATGCTTTTATGCAACTTAATAACCTCTTTATCTCTGTAGCAGCTTTGATACAATTGTCTATTGGTAAATGAATTGAAATGAATTCAGCATGGCAAAATGAGAAGTTTCCAAAGTCGACAAAGACTCCAATTTTTTTCTTCAACAGTCTGGAACCACAGATTGCTGAAAAAATTAGGTGTCTGAATACATTTGAACCCAGAATGTAGAAGGCAGCACAAACCAATGCGTTTTCATCCATAGCTCCATTCAAAAGATAAACAAGCAACAATGCGTGGGTTTTCCGTATCTGAGAACCGTGCCGGAATCACGGCCTGCAGAATTGTCCTACTTAATGAAAAACGTGCAAATGGAAACCCACAAGTCGTGCGTGCAAAGATGCGTGGCTGAATATAAAAGACAAATCCGAACCCACGATCACACTGACGCGTATGATACGTTTTCAACTGATTTTTTTTATTTTATTTTTTCCGCTCTATGAACCCTTCCATTATAAATCGCCTGAAGTACCAGAGTCACCCCGAGCGATTTACGGAAACAGCACGCAGTCATCACCATCTTCCTGTCTGCTGTCTGACACAACAAGCTCTTCCTGATTTAGCTGACAGTAATTGACTATCAGACAGGCTAATTCACTTTCATAACAACAAATCTTTTTTTTTTCCTCTTGTTCTCTCTCTTTCTCTACAGCAATCTTCTTATTCTTCCTTTTTTTCCACATCAGCAAGTTTGAAAAGTTATCAGCATACTTTTAGCATTGAGGTGGAGTGTTTAGATCATTTTCATCATAATATATGAGCTTCTGAGTCTTGATTTTTGTCCTTTATATTAAATGTCAGTCTTTCTGGGAAGATGTTGGAAGATTTTGAAGATTTGTGAGCTTTCATTTAGTCACAAGGTGACTGGGAAGGTACTGATGGATGGAAATTGTTGATGTAGGTGAGGTGAGAAGGCTTGAGATTGAAAACAGAACTCTAAAGCAGGGTCTCGTAAGACAATCGCGTGCCTTCGAGTGTGTGGAAAGCCATATGTGACTGGAGAACATCAAATTCACGTTACAGATACATTCCATTGTTCCAAAGATGTTCCTGTTGCCGTCAGGAAGACGTTTATGCATGTGGTGGCTTCGAACAAGGCAGATGTCGAGGACAGTGTGATATGGAGATGGATCGCCATGCGACACCCATTGGGAGCAGCCGAACGAAAATAAAGATGTCAGTTTGACATTATGAGCACCTGCCTAATATTGTGTTGGTCTCCTTTTGCTGATAAAACAGTCCAGACTCATCAAACATTAACAGCACTTAACAGAACTTCTTCAGAAGCTCGTCTGTTGGTTCGGACCACAGGAACCAGGCATCAATGAGCCTCAGTCGCCCGTGACCCTGGATAGATATTGACCACTGCAGAGCGAGAACAGCCCACAAAAGCTGCAATTTTGGATGTCTAGACAACCCAGTCGTCTAGACGTCTCAATTTTAAAGACAATCTGCTGCCTCATAAATCCCACCCAATAACAGGTGCCACTTCACCACCTATCATGTCATAATGTGTAAACATAGTGGGAAACAAAGTTGAATTCATACGAAGGTTGAGCTCTGAGGTTATATACAGTACACCATGATGGCTTCAAGCAATGACGTAAAATACCGCTTGAATTTGCTTTCCATTACGAAATACGTGAGGTTCTTTCATATAGTTTACAAATTTCTCACAGAAGTCTCCAAATCCCCCAATGCTCAGATCGGTGTATGGCCATGGAAGAAAAAGAGATAAACGAAATGCTTACCTTTGAGAAAGAAAAAAAATGAAAAAGTAAAAAACGTAGAGACAAACAAAACAAAGCTGAAAATACATGTATCAATAGTCAGCTCAGGATTTTCTCGCATGTCATAAATTTGCACCACAGGGGGTCAACACATCATCATCGGGCCCCGGGCTGACTGGAGTCACCGTAGAGAGTTGGCTTCAAGATGCGTCAGCTCACTCCTTCATTCAAAAAAGCGCAGAGCCCACGAGGCGCGATCCATCTCGCCGAATTGGTGTGACAAAGCAGCCTCGGGACTTCTGCGACGATGATTGAATAGCCCTCCCAATAGTCACACCTCATTCTTATTAAATCAAAATGTGTTTTTTTCACAGTTACCCAGGCGAGGGAGAGGTACGGGCTTCGATTGGCAGCAGAAATGAATGCTTTACCGCAACAATAGTGGACCTGTTTTTGGCGAAATATTTCTGTTTCCGCTCCATGATAATAGGCTACATGGTTCATTACAGAAGAGTGGCAGCATGGTTCATTTCAGAAGCTATGCATCAAGGAATTTTACTTTTTTTAATGATGTGGGTTTCGAACAGAAGGCATCAAGAGAAACTGCAGTGGTGGTCCAAAATTCTGAGACCTGAGGAAAAAAAAAATGGGGATTTTTTTTCCCTTTTACAGTTTCTCTCAGCCGCTTTGGAGCGTTTCTCAGATCAGAAATGAAATTTGTCGATCAGATTTGTTGAAAATACACATCATTTAGTCACTTGTGCACATTATAAAAGCAATTTCTCACTGCTTGGATCCAATTGCGAATTGTTTATTACAATCAATTAAATTAATGTAATAAAGAATTCGCAATTTGATCCAATTGTGCAGATGAAGATTCAATTTCACTAATAGGATGATGTGTACGGCATCAGATAATAGATTAATAATAAATTAATTCTCGAAAACAGGTCAAAGGTGAATCTCGTGGACCTTCAACTGGCGACAGACGGAGCAAAACACAGAATTCCGGTCTCTCGCAGTCGATGATAAATCAAATTTGCAATCAAATAAATACATTTGTGCAGTTGAAATTCATAGATGCCGTACAGAAGAAATGCATTTTCAATCATCGTAATCCAAACTGTAGTACAGTATACATCAGAGAACACTGAAACCCTGCACAGTCATACAACACGATAAAAACACAAATGTTTGTGATCAATGATAGAAGGACGTGTCATTCTGAGGACAATGACGTAACAAGCAATTTTAGAATATTTATATGATAGATAGATAGATAGATAGATAGATAGATAGATAGATAGATAGATAGATAGATAGATAGATAGATAGATAGATGTGTGTATAGTGACTGATAGATAGATAGATAGATAGATAGATAGATAGATAGATAGATAGATAGATAGATAGATAGATAGATGTGTGTATAGTGACTGTATAACAGATAGATAGATAGATAGATAGATAGATAGATAGATAGATAGATAGATAGATAGATAGATAGATAGGTGTATAGTGACTGTATAATAGATAGATAGATAGATAGATAGATAGATAGATAGATAGATAGATAGATAGATAGATAGATAGATAGATGTGTGTATAGTGACTGATAGATAGATAGATAGATAGATAGATAGATAGATAGATAGATAGATAGATAGATAGATAGATAGATAGATGTGTGTATAGTGACTGTATAACAGATAGATAGATAGATAGATAGATAGATAGATAGATAGATAGATAGATAGATAGATAGATAGATAGATAGATAGATAGGTGTATAGTGACTGTATAATAGATAGATAGATAGATAGATAGATAGATAGATAGATAGATAGATAGATAGATAGATAGATAGATAGATAGATAGATAGGTGTATAGTGACTGTATAATAGATAGATAGATAGATAGATAGATAGATAGATAGATAGATAGATAGATAGATAGATAGGTGTATAGTGACTGTATAATAGATAGATAGATAGATAGATAGATAGATAGATAGATAGATAGATAGATAGATAGATAGATAGATAGAGTGTATAGTGACTGTATAATAAATAGATAGATAGATAGATAGATAGAGATGAATGAAATGAATGAATGAATGAATCGCTCATGAACTAAACATCACTACTGCCTGATGGCAAATGGAGTTCGCGCCCGGTAGTGACCTGACAAGTCAAAGACTAAGAAACCCAAAAATTCTTGTTTTACTCAATGAAATCATTTGTAATAAAAACAGTCATAAAAACCTGTGTGGACGCGACCGGATATAAATCTGGACCCAATTTGAATAAAAACAATGATGCTCCAATAGAGTTTCTTACGAGTTTGGAGATCACGAGTTGCGCTTGAGTGCTTTTATCCAGCATTTAAATCTCTGCTTTGTTCTGCACGGCAAAAGGGACTAGACATGAACACCTGGAAATTGGCAGTATAGCACTCACTGCTGTCATGAAAGAAACAGCGAACCATACATCTCGTTTAGTAGAGAAGTTATTTATTCCCGACTTTCCTCTACCTTAATCGAGGCTCTGCATAAAAGTATCCCTACTTGATTTACCAGCGAACCTTGATGTCTTCCTGCTTAATTTCAGCACTTGGCAGATCTCGTCAAGGGATAGCAGACATTACATCTGCGGCGCCTCTCGCTGGTTTGTTCTGTTCTGTCTGCAATTTGCTCCCAATCTCTTCCTCTCCAGCGACCCACCATTTAAACTGACTGAATAAGGTGATGTTCTTCCTCCTGCAGTTGAGAATAGTCTTCGCGGTGTCTCGAATATCTAATTAAGGCTCCTGTGAATGAAGATTTATGCCTTCAATGGAGTAAATTGAACTGGAATTATGGCGGGAAAAAATACAAGCTGGTTGCCTGGAAAAACAGAAATCAGCTTACATACAGTAGGTCAAACATTTGCTTTAGAAACACTGGGGCCAGTAGCTGAAATAAAAACCAAACAAGACTTCTCCTGGCAAGACTTCTTCAGACGGACATCTCCTGGCCTCGGAATATTTAGGCTTCGAAGTAGAAAACTACACTAAATGGACAAAAAGTTTGTAGACCATAAAATTGGTATGTGCTTTTAAAACATCCCAGTCCACATTTAGTCCCCATTTGCCGTTCTAATAACCTCCACTCCTCTGGGAGGACGTTCCATTAGATTTTGGAGTGTAAATGTGGGGATTTGTGCTCATTCATCCACAAGGGCATTAGTAAAGTCAGGTATTGATGTAGCATGAGGAGGCCTGGGGGTGCAGTCAGCATTTTACTTTATACTAAGACATATTTCATGCTACTGCATTTCAAAGACATCGTATACAACTGTGTGCCTCCAACTTCGTGATGAACTGAAATGCCATGCACTATATTACAGGATTTGAGAGTGTTTTGAAACTTTCAGTCACTTCTTGCTAAGAATTGTGAAGTACGAGCTAGCATGGAATTCATGTTAGCTGTGCTCAAGACTTAACCGCATAGCATCTTGTCTGAGGAAGCTAACAGGCTAACTGACATATGTGATTGCTAGCAAAGGCTTCAGGGTCAGAATTTGTCTTCATCCCAATTTCTTTCATGTCTGTAGAAGCTTAGAAACATGAAAGAAACGTGTGCATGATTAAATAAAAAATGATATGCTTGGGGTCATTTATGTGTTGGCCACGACGAGCTGCCAGACAAGCTTCAATGCTTTACCTTGGCACAGATTCGACACGTTTCTGGATCTTAGTACAGGGATGGACATCATAATCTTTTTTCAGACAAAATGAACACAAATCTTGTTAGCAAAACGCCTTTCAGAGCCATTGGATGTAATTTCATTTGTCGTTCGTCTGCGTGTACGCAGGATACTGGATGGAAGTACAAAGAAATTGGCACATACAGCTAAACCATTACCACAAACGTCTTTGGGCGAAAAGCTTATGCTACACACACACACGCAGATTTTAAAGCGGATTATTTTCCATAGATTTCTGGCGTGCTGATGCTTCGCTCACACGTAACCGTGCTTGAATGTCATCGATTGTTCGTCTCCTCCAGGGTGCAGACATTTCTGGCAATGCACCATTTACCATGGACCAACGCTCACCCTCTCGAACGGCCTTGCAGACTCAAGAGGCGAAAGTGTTGACACAGAGATCAAGCAGGACATCCGCATGCTGTGAAGTGAGATTTCCCAGCTCGGAGCATTGACCTATTTCACAGAAACACTGTTACCACACCTCGGACTCGCCTTAATAGAAAAGGTCATAAGAGCACAAGTGGGATTGATCGAGGCCTCAGGAGCACTCGTGGAACATCGCTGATGATGCACCCGTCACCAGAGGTGGGCGGTTGATTGTTGGACATAAAGAGCTGAAAAATCAATTTGCAGGTTTCCTGCTTGTTTACAAAATGTCAACAAAAAAAAAAAAGCAGCGCATGGTTGATATCGACAGGTGCTGGAAACCATAAGCCATTTCTGATATGATATTTTATTCTCTGTCTTCTATTTCCTTGTAATTCAATACACGAGTCAAAAAATCAAGAAATCGGCTCCGTTTCCTGGCTGTGTGCGATTTTAATAACTTGAATGAGGCTGGGAAATTAGTGCGTTCCGTAATAACCTCTAAGAAAATAGAGAGGAAATTGAAAGTCAGAGCACATGCCTTGGGTTTTGCTGTAGCTTTTTGCTTTTGGGACACCTGCATTTTCCACCCACAAGTTTCTGCAATGAAACTTCTGGCATGTCTTCAAAACAATGGATTGTCTGATATATCGCTTACATACGCACACTGCTTATTTTGGTTCATACCCTATATAGATAAAAGTATTGGGACATTATTTTCCAGGCATATGTGGTTTTTCGTCAAACTGTTATCATACATACAAGTTGGAGGCACACATTTGTATCAGATGTCTTTAGATGCAGGAGCATAAAGGACATTGTTCTTTAACTTGAACTAGAAAACCAAGACCTGTTCCAGCGTGATGAGCCGGTGCACAAATCTAGGTCAAAAGGATAGTGTCCATGGATTGGAAGATCTTAAATGGCCTGCAATGGATTTTGGATCTCAAACCCTATTACTCATTTTCCACTCCTTTATTTCCACCTGTAGAATCTTAAGCACCTTGTATAGTGTCTTTGAAATGACTGGACAGGAAGAATCTGTATCTTCTGCCTTATTTGTGCGAGCAACAAATACGAAACACGTCTACTGCACCTTTAAATGCTCTTTTGCCAAACGTTATTAGATTATTTTTAAAAATCCTTTCGGCTGAGAAAAAAAAAGGGTGGATGATTGAGCACTGAGACACAGTGAGGTATCTTTAAGCCGTCTCTCTGTGGCATTAGATATCCTCTTTTGTCTCAGGATCAGGCGCCGGTGTCTCCAGCTGGACACATCAGGACCCGTGCTGTCTACTGTGCTCAGGAGAATCATTATTCTTGTATCTCAGAGGGCCTGCAGTGCCAGCTCTGATGCTAACCATCTGTGTGTGCTGCCAAGCAATGTGCAGATAACAGATATTATCTCGGAGGCAATACCTAGCGCACCGACGCACTCTGATATCCCTCGGTTTCGCGTATTTTTATATATTTTTTTATTATTAACGATTCGTAGCTTATTTCAATACTGCGCAAGACGTCGGATTACTTGCACCCCGTGTATAAAATGTTCCATCCAAACACGAGTGCTTTTTTTTTCCTCCTCCCATCACTGATATTAAAGAGCTATTTCTGCTTTACATAACTCTCGGTAATAAGATCCTCCACATCCATTTGCTTTCTTAGAGACCTGCGATTTATACCTCGCCCTCGTCCTCTTTGACATTTCCGATGCTCAGAGCATGACATTCACAGCCGTGCATTTTGATGTGCCAGATAGATGGAGCGCTCATGCCGGGGGTGGTGTTTGGAGGGCGGTGAAGAGGGGGGGTGAAGAGGGTACAAGAAGGTAAAGAAAAGTGCTTTTTTTCTCCCCCCTAACATTAAGTCATACCTCTATGATTTTCAGCAATTAGCTGAATATTTTTTTCCCCTCGTACTCCACCAGCGGCAAATATTTGAACCGTCTTGAGAAAACGCTTATTCTTTACCTTCGCCTCCTCCATCCGAAGGTTACAGTGCAGGCGCGTGACATCCAGCTCGACGGCTTTCCCTAAGCATCTGACTACATTAAGCGCAAATTTATAGCGACGGCTCGACGCAGCGTACAGGCAATTTAGCGTTCAACCAACCAACCCAAGCTTTTTAGCACTAGTGAAAATGGCCCCCCGGCGACCCCATTAAGATGTTTATCGCATTTCCGACGCCGTTGCCTGCAAATATGTTGCATGTGCAAACAATTTTATCGCTTGCGAAGCGATTCGCACGTCTGATATTTGTTTCAAAGTGGAACGCCAACATGATGTTCTACCTGATTTCAAACAATAGGCATTGAACATTTATATGGCTTTGTTCGGGATATTTGGGAAAAAAAATGGTCCACTCCTACACAAGGGTTACCTAAAGAATTATTTATATTCACTTTATTGTCCGCAAAAAACTTCTATACCGCGGTAAAGTGCACACGGAATCCCACAGCGATGAAGCTGGGGTCTCAGACGAACCTTCATCCAGATGTTTAAATAAGAAAGAATGCGGTTCTCCAGATGTTGTGGTGTGAGGATGTTCGTCTCACAGCTGGTAGTGTTGGAGCTCGCTTCCAGAATGGCTGAGCTCGTGAAACAATATGTTGTTAAATAGAGAAAGATTGCAAAAGGTGAGTCGAGGTGGAGGAATTATTACTGAAACAGAAATAGTCACTCAGAATATTTAAAGTAGCTTTCTGGATTTTTCTGGATAAAAAACATAAAAACAGACATTTCAGACTCTGATGACATCTTTAGAGGATTTATTTTTTTTGGATGCTCAATTGATTTTATTGCTCTAAAATATCCACTATATGAACAAATATTTGTGGATTCATATCTGCTTTTCGAATATTTCATTCTATAACCTCCAGTCTTATGGGAAGATGTTTCAGAAGATTTGTGGAGATTTGTGTGAGATTCATTCAGACACGAGGGCGTTAGTAAATCCAGGAACTGATGTATGTGAGGTGAAGAGACTCGAGATGCATTTCCAAATCATCCCAGTAGGTTTGAGCTCTATAGCAGGTCACTTAAGATCTACTCCACCCTGTATCTTCATCACAGGTGCATCGTCATGCTGGAACAGGTTTGGGTCTCCTAGTTTAATGGAAAATCTCATGCATCCGCATCCAATGACTTCCTTGGGGGAGAACCATATAGGGTTGGAAAAGTCGGGTATTCCAGCATGTTCGTCCATTAAACACCACACTCGGTTTGTGGTATCTATCAAAATCATTCAGATCCCCTTTTAACTAAGAGGACGTCTCTTCCCATCCAACACACATCCCTGGAATTACAGTACATGCCATTTGGACAGTAATACCACCACTGGCAGATGTTCTTTTGCGGTAATGGACTATTATATAGCGCAATCAAATGTTATCATTACCTTGTTAAAAAGTATAATGATGCAAATTATGGCGGGCTAATGCGAGCCGAATAACTGAGCAGGCCCTGGATTCTTCAAGATGGCCCAGTGAACCATATGCTAGTACTTTTTTTTCTAATTCAATGAGTTTGTTTTTTTGAAGAAAGAAAAAAAATAATAATAATATATATATATATATGGTAGATAGAGATAACCTATAAAATAATAATAATAATAATAATAATAATAATTTTAAAAAAGACAATGCTGCTACGTCTTTTCCTTTTAATGTAATCTCTATCCACCATATTCAATTTTTTTTGTCTCCCCAAAAAAAAGAAACTGTAGTACTTAGATTTAGTAAAAAAAAAAAAAAAAAAAAAAGTCTAAAGGCTGTTGAATTCGGTTGTTTAACGTTCAGGCGAAGCATTTTATTTTTTAAACGTTTTCTCGAACACCTCAGCGACGCGTGTTTCTAAACAAAGCGCCGGGTCTGTACTGCTAGAGGCAAGTCATTGCAATTTAATTACGCAATTCCGACGGAATTTAGTTCGACCTGTTGCGAATGTGGATGCCACAGAGCCTCGTAAGCGGAATTACTTTTACTTAATAAAAAAAATAATAATAAAAGATGAGGGAGAAATAAAGAAGCATTTCATTAAGAATTCTCCTCATAAAATAAGTATTTATTTATTGATTGATTTATATAGTCATTGCCTGAGGTAACTGTAGACACTGAATTGCAAAGGTAGATAGACGTGGACACGTTTGTGGAACATCCCGTTCCTCATTTAGTCCCCATATGCTGTTTTAATAACCTCCACTTTTCTGGGAAGATGTTCTACTAAATTCTGGAGTGTGCTTGCAGAGATTCGTGTAAATTCAGCCAGAAAAGTTGGGTACTGATGCTGATGGAGGAGAGTGTAATTGAGGAGGTCTGGGGTGCAGTCAGTGTTCCAATTCATTCCAATGAAACTTAAGGTCAGAGCTTTGTAGCAGGAGATCTTCCACTGCAAGCAATGTAAATCATGTAAACAGGATCACAGTCATGCTGGAACAGGTTTCTAAATTTGATGCATCTGCATCCGATACAATTGTGTGCCTCTAAATTGGTGGTAACAGTGTATAGTAAGAACCACATATGACTGGAAAAGACAAATGTCCCAATACTTTTGTTAAGGGTCACCTGGTCATAAGTACCGTATGTGATTTTTGGGCATTGCATTCCACGTTTAGTCCCATTTCCCTTCACTCTTCTAGGAAGATGTTCCACTGGATTTAGGAGTATTAGGTATTACTAAAGGCAGGTACTGATGTAGGTGAGGAGACCTGGGGTGCAGTCAGCGTTCCAATTCATCCCAAAGGTGTTCAGTAGGGATGAGATCGGAGCTCCATAGCAGCAAGATCTTCCTCTCCAAAGCATGTAAACCAGATCTTCAAGGAGCTCACAGGGGCATCGCCATGCTGGAACAGGTTTGGTTTTCCAAGTTCAAGTGAATGCAATATTTTATTATAGGGCCATCTAGAGACGTCCTGTACAATTGAGTGCCTCCAGATTTGTGGTAACAGTATGAGAACCACATATAACAGGAAATGTCAGGTGTCCCAATACCTTTGGCAATATAGTGTGGGATGTTCCCGGGCTGCAGTAGTCAGTATCTATCAAACATTGTCTAAGAATCCAACAGACGATCTCCTATAGCTTAAACTGCCGAAGAAGTTCATGCTGTTAATGCTCCACAGGTCTGGACTGTTTTAGCAGCAAAAGGGGGACCAACACAATATTAGGCAGGTGGTCATAATGTTATGCCTAATCAGTGGTCAGAAAGGTATGTACAGCCCATATAAAGATTTATAAAGATAAGGATGGATATTGCTTACAATTATATAAATAGTATTGCAGAACATGCAGCATGATGATTACAGACAGTACAAACCTCAGTAGTAACAGCAGGGTAACAGCGGGGGATGCGAAACCTGAAACTGCTGGTTTAAGTCCGATTTGCACACACCTGCACCTCTGAGGATATTTAATTGTTTGTGATAATTCACCAGACTGTTAATTGATCCTATTGGGATCCCATGGTGTCCGGGTGCCATCTCTTATATGCATGTGCAAGACAAAAGAAAACATTTGGAGGCAGGATTGTGTGTGGAGAAGAAATTGCTCACAAAAATGTTCACCCGCTCTGCAAAGAGAACTGGTGTTTTACAGAAAAGTACTGCGAAAAGAAAGTTTTACTCCCTGTGCCACCAGGATTCATGGTTGATTTTTTTTTTTTATACATGGTTGGGTCTGATTTTCCAGATAAGTTTTTATACCATACACAAAACCGATAGAACCGGGTTCAGGAATCTGCTGCGCATCAGAGCAGATCCATTTAATTTCCTGGTTGTCTGATGAGAAATGAATCATTCATTTGAACACTGAATTCATTGTCAAGAATATCAAACGAGCCTGAACGTATCGGAGCATTGAGAACGGGTAATGCTCTAATGGGTTTATCATGCTTGATAATGGCCTTACTCGTGATGAAATCGCTGTAACATGTCCTGTGTAACACGAGTGGCTCACTGCTTTAGAAATCTATTCAGAGCGGCAGTGAGTTTCTACCTGCTATTGCACTACATTGCGGTACTTTTAAATGAACTTTGTCTATAAATGTGTTTTTGGGCTCTTGCATGCTTTCTGATAATCATTACCAACAATTACCAATGTCGAAGTCAAAATAATAACATTGAACCTTCCTGTAGCAATAGAAGACCTGAATTTGGTTCTAAATCCCACCCAGAACATTGGACGTTCCTCTTGAAAAGGGCTGATTGGATCATTTGAGGCTTTGAAAGCAAACAGCCCTCACCCTTCATTATTCTTTAAGGACAGAAAACTCGGCCTTCAAAAACCATCTAATTGGGTGAAAACCTAAAATTGGAGACCAAAACAACCTTGTTTCTTGAACCTATCTTTCCTGGGGTAGAAGCTAGAAGCTATTTTCTCTCATGCTTCACTATGCTTTTTTTAATCTCTCAAAGGTGAAGATCGTGTACAAGATGTTTTTATCCAGAGCGATTTACCATTTATTCTAGGATCCAAGACTTTTGGATCCAAAGCCTAATCCACTAAACTACCACCTCCCCAAAAGGTCCGGATCATCACTGTGGTACAGCCGGATGCATAAAATCATGCAGGTACAGGTCAAGGATTTCACTTAATGTTCACATCAGACATCAGAATGGAGAGATGGCATTGCTGTTGGTGCCAAATGGACTGCCTAGAGTCCAATAAGCAGCTGTTCTGTAGGTTGAAACACTTTCCAATGGCTGGAAACATTTAAGAGACAGTGGAATAAATAAAATAAAACATCTCAGACCTTAAACACATTAATTTCTCCTTTCAGGTGGATGGGACCCCAATAGAAGACCACTTCAGGCTTTTTTCAAGCCAGGAAAGACCAGGAATCTAAGACTTCATTGGGCACAATCTGGACTGGTGCGCAAAAGGGCTCACAATAGATGCATCTATTGTCATTCACATTCTTCCAAATATTGGATAATCCATCAAGGTTAAGGCATTGGATCTGAAGTTCATGAGTTCAAATCCCAGCCACACCCCAACCTGCAACTCCTGGGCCCCTAGAGCTAAGCCCTTAACCCATTACCTGCTCAGTTGTATGAATGAGATAAAAATGTAAGACGCTCTGGATAAGGGCGTCTGGTAAATGCTGAGATGATATGGTAGCAGTGGTTGAAGCATTGGACTTTGGATCTGAAGGTCAAATCCCAGCCACACTAAGCTGCCACTCCAGGGTCCCTGAGCAAGGCCCTTAACCTCATAGCTGATGAGATAAATTTAAGTCGCTCTGCATAAGGGTGTGAACAAACAACATGGAGTAAATATGTGAAATAAGGAAAGTTATCCCTGAATTCATACAAAGTGTTTAGAAAGTAACAGCTGGAGCTGATGATGAGGTTGTGACACGTAGGCTGTAGGCTTTCAAGACTTCCAGATCTCTGGATCAAAGTCTACATTTGAGCAATATTCTTGGAATGCTGTCAAGTTCTTTAGAGACGAAAGATGACCTCAAACCGAACCATGAACTCCGGATTGTGTTCTTATTCTATCTAATAACCACAGCTTGCGGAAAAAAACGCAGCTAATCGTACATTCCGAAGCCATCCGCTTCCGACATTCCTTAACCTTTTCTATCTTCTTCGAACCCTACCTTGAAACGCTATTTCACATTAATGAGAGGGGAAGAAAAACACACAAATTGCTTCAACAAGGTTAAACACAAATCCAGTGAGAAAAAAACAAAAAACAATTGAGAGATCACTTAATATTCTTTCCTATAACTGGGCATAGGAAATGTGTTTAAAAAACGAACAAATAATCCATCTCTACTACTGACACACGAGCATCTGGTCGCTTCCTTTTCACCTTCCAGGTCAGAACCTGATCAGACCAGTGTTTTCTCCTAAGGTGGCTTAAAGCCCGAGGCAGGAAAACACCAAATTCATATTCTATGCACAAGTGCAGAATTTCTTAACAGCTTGTTGTTTAGCCTGGAGGGAGGTACACATGTTTTGCAGATATTGCCAGATTCATCCAGAGATTCAGTGAGCCAAACATGCAATTCAGCCCGAGTGGGGTGACCTCAAGAAGTTAATTACAGGACCGAGGGGTTGGAGCTGCCTCAGCACTGACACCAGGGCACCTTTTGAGCTTTGGTACTTGAAGCTCTCTACACTTTCTTGCTCCTGTTTAGACCTAGTTTTCGCTCAAGAGTGCCATTTCAGGGAGCAAAACCCAACCTGCGATGAAGAGCTAAAACTGGGAGAGGGTCAGGCTAAATGATCCTGAACGGTTTATGTATTCGCTAATTAATCTTCTTCAAGAGTTTTTCCATACGCATATTTGGGGGAGAAAATGGTCAATCTGCTCAAAGACAGGAAAGCCCACTTTTAATACAAGAACCTTATGGATAGTCAATATCCTTTATATAATAAATACATCTACACTGATTTGCCAAAAGTATTGGGACACCAGACTTTTCCTTACATATGTGGTCCTTCCTCAAAACTGTTACCGCAACAAGGCACCCAGTTGTATAAGATGTCTTTGGATGTAAAACAATGAAACTTGAAAACAGAGCCCAAACCCATTCCAGCATTTCAATGGTTTATATAGATTGGACTGAAAGATCTCCTGCTGTAAAACGCCAATAGCATTAAAGCCATCTTTGAGATGAATTGGAATGCTGACTGCACCCAAGGCCTGCCCACACCAGACGGTGTAGTCTGCATAGAGAATCTCAGACGTGGAAAAAAAACTGGAATTTTCTCACAGGAGGCCTGAGAAAAACAGCTACATGGCCGATGTGGACTGAAATGAAGATCAAAGCTGCTGTAAAATAGGAAATGATCACTGCCACATAATGAAGACTCGGACACGTGTAATTGCAGTTTTGCTCGTTCTTTTTTTTTTTTTTTACTTGAATGACTTGCGAGCAAATTCAAACCATAATCTAATATCAAAGCGTATAACATATACAGGGTCATGCAGGGACACGAAACCAGGACATAACCAGGGCAAAGGAGCAAAACCATAGATCCAGACACCAGAACAAGTTTTGGGTGAGACTGAGAGCAAATACACACAGCACTGATGCTAGACAAAGTCAAGGCAAGTTTATTTCTATAGCGCTTTTCACAACAGACATTGTCTCAAAGCAACTTTACAGAATTTTAAGAGTTAAGGTTGATGGTGTGCAATTATCCTTGATGAGCAGCCATGGCGACTGTGGCAAGGAAAAACTGCCTTAGATGTTATGAGGAAGAAACCTTGAGAGGAACCAGACTCAAAAGGGGAACCCATCCTCATTTGGGTGACATCAAGAGTGTGATTATAGTCTTTAAACAATACAGAACACTGGAGAGGGAGAACTAACATGAGCACTGGAGTGTAAAATTATGAGTAATGTTTTTTTACAGTTTTATACAGTCATTTGTGGTTATAAAACTAGAAGCTACTGAGCAACTCACAAAATAGCTCAACATTTGAGATCATCATAGATCCAACACCAGCTTCTACATGCCAGAGTCTTTAAACACTCAAGGAGGTCCAGTGTCTAAACTCCAAATGAAGTGGGAGCCAATTGGCACTGGTACGTCTCTAGATGGTTCGGGATGTTTGTGGGGTCGGCATCTACTTCTTTAAAGGTCCACAATCTTCACAATGGTTTTATTACTAGTGTATATTTAAGCCTACGAGTCAAATACTCAAGTCAAACGAGACACACGAAGACTTTTACTCAAATCTGATTGGATTTAATGACTTTGAAGTTGCAGACTGTATTTATTACTCAAGTATGATTTTCAGCTACTCTTAACACCTCTGGTTTTATGGAATGTTGAGTAATTGGGAGGTGTGTGTTTTGAGAATCACGTTTGTAAGCCATGTGGGCTTGCTGAGAGTCCATGCTGGAAGTCAGGGATCTTTATAAACCTGAAAACATTTACCGCATTTGGTAGACGCTCTAATCCAAAGCGATTTACAAGACATTTCCTCATTCATACATTTGGGGGTTAAAGGCCTTGATCAGGGGCCCAGCAGAGGCAGCTTGGAGGTGCTGGGATTTGACCTCATGTCCTTCAGATAAGAAGTCTAAACATCTTAACCACTGAACCACCACCTCCTCAATCCCTCCTCCTGACCTTAGTAACACCCTTGTGGATGTATGAGCCCAAATCTCCACAAGCACATGCCAAAATGGGAACATCTTCCCAGGAGAGTAGAGGTTCCTATAATAGCAGACGGAGACTAAATGTCAAAAGGGATGTTCGGAAAGATCTTTCAGAGAGACTTTGCCCAAAATTTTGTCTAATGTTAATTTTCTTTGCATTTATCTTCTCAGATTACGGCCAGGTTTTGTCCGATCTTGATTCGATTTAAATCGTGATGTGATGCTCTTTGACCCTACAGGATCCAAAAGTTGTTTTTAGTCACTATATGAACACACAAACATTAACTTTCTTACAAAAAGCCAAAACGTTCAGGTTTTGGGGATGAATCGACGTACTACATCTAGGGAAACTGACACCTTTTTGATGTGGAAATGTTCATATTTCCTTTTCGATCTCGAACTAGATGATGCCCTTTGAGGATAACATCAGCTAAAGAACCGGTCTAACAAACACACGATAAAAAAAAAGTTTATCCAAGAATGTTTGAACCTTGAAAGCTACTTGTCACATGGTACAGTATCACATCAAGCCGTTTATGTGCTATAGCAAAATATGAAAAAAGTTATCTTTTCAGCTTGGAATCTGATATCAGATGTTGAAATGCCAAAATGGGGTAAACTAGATTTTAAAATACAAACATTGTGTCATGCTGGAACAGGTTTAGATCTCCTAGTTCCAGCGAAGGGAAAATTTAATTCCACTAAATCCATTGACTTCCTAGGCAATTGTGTGCCTTATGGAAAAGTCAGGTGACCCAAGACCTTTGGCCATAGTGTGTGTAGTTGGCACTCTTGCAACAGAAATGATCCACACCTCCATCTCAGCCTTTTTCAATCTGGCAAAATCCGTTTTTTTACAGTATCCTACTGTTGATCAATGTCTCAAAATTCACAAATATTTTTGTTTTAAACTTCAGTTAAAACACTAAGAGGAAAAAAAAAATCAATGTAATATATATATATATATATATATTTATTTATTTATTTATTTATTTATTTATTTATTTTTTTGGGAAACCGTGCCACGTGTAAATCACCAGCAGTGAGCTCATACGCGCTCAAATCTTTCCACGTCAGGTGGTTTTCACTTCCTGTTTCTCGACATGTCTTCCAGTTGAAATGGATTTCCACTGATCTCCACTCGAGCATCAGTAAGCGCTTATCCAATTTCGGATCTAAGCCGCTGCAAGCCGCTGCTGACCGCCTGTCCATCATATCGTTGTGGGAAAACGAGGGAAGTTCAGAGAACTCGGCTGAAGAGGGAAGATGACAGGCGTGTCGAGCGATATCGGATACGTATGTGGTCTCGTACGTTCGGCACTCGCCGACGCGCTTGTCATCGAGACCTGGTTTTAATCCTACAATCGTGAAAACATATCGGATTGGGACGGAATCGTTTCCTAGTGATGGGTTCATGATAGATCCAAGCAAGATGCACAACATGGAAAAAATCTTGTGACCAGAAGATTTTTTAACATCCCATTCCACATTTAGCCCCCAGTTGTTGAACTTTCTGATTGGAAGGTTGTGGGTTCAAATCCCACCACCACTTAGATGCTCAGTTGTATAAATGAAATCAATGTAAATCGCTCTAGATTACAGACGTCTGCCAAATTCTGTGAATGTAAACAGAGTGTGCAGGTCCTGATGTCAGAACAGGAAGCCCTTTTATTATAACTATTCATTTTATAAAACAGATTGAGAGCGAAAGAAAGCAAGAAAGAGAGACAGAGAGAAATGTATACAATAGCAGTCTCATAAGCACCCGTGTCAAGCTGTTACATGAAGTTCTAATCAGAACAAAAATCCAACCATATGCTTTTGCATATAAAACCGATGCCCCAGCAGTTGGGATTGCAGACTTTGATTGACAGATATGACCTTATGAGTTTCAGCATCTCAAATCTTTTAGAGCGGGGTGTGTGTGTGTGTGTGTGTGTGTCCACGTACGTACGCGTAAGAGACTGTGTGTGTAACCCGACATCGAATTTGTCTCCAAGCACAACACACTGTGAACACTTGCATCTGTTATCTGTCAGTAAACGAGAAGCTTTTACGAGTCCTCTGGCACTAGACGTGACGAAACGTACACGCTAACAGATGTGCCTAACTGATGCATAGTCAGTTCACGGGTAACAAAGACGGTGGAATTTGTGGTGTTGGGTGACAAATCAGGAAATAGATGTAAAGTATCTGGCATCGACAAAAGTACTGGGACACCTGACATTTCGAGACTTGCTCTGTTTATAAGAACGTATTTAAACCTTTAAAATAGTCCTCTTGGACAGCATTACAGTGCTCCCAGCCTAAATTCTTGGAAGCAGTCTTTTTTGCATCATCTCAAGCACCTTCTGCAATTCGCGCCGGATCTCCGCAATGGTGTCAAAACAGTGATCTTCGAGCCTGATCTCTATCTTCGGGAAGAGGACAAAGTCCGCAGGAGCCAAATCTGGCCAGGGTGCCGAAGTGAGATCATGTTTCCAGTGAGAAACTGACGTGTAAGGTGACAGGGTGTGCACATGGGCAGAATAGCACCAGTTGCACATCTCTTAATGTACACAGGAAGATGTATTTTGCCACACTGACTTTTTAAAGTCGGCGCTCCTTGTGACTGTGTGCGCTGCCTTGTGCTGCAATCTGTTAGCATGTTACAAATCATGTCTCAAAACTTTTTGATACCACCTCGCATTTCTACAAACTTCATTCACTTGAACTACAAAAAACAAATGTTCCAGTATGAGAATGATTGGTACACCAAGCCAGCTCCATGAAGATCTGGTAGACATTGTATGAAGTGGAAGATCTCAACCCTAGTGAACCTTGGGGATGATTGTGAACGTCGAATGCACACCAGTACCTGACTTTACTAACACCCTTGTAGATAAAGTCACCCAAATATTCACAAAATCTAGTGGAACATCTTCCTAGAACAATGGAGGTAACAGTACCAGAAAATGGGGACCACATGTGGAATGGGATGTTCAAAAAGCACAAATTCATCATATGGTCCGGTGTCCACAAACTTTTGTCAGTATAGTGTAATTGAAATTAAATCAGCATTTAACATTGCTGTAGTATTCAATGAGTGTTTTTTTTATTTTTTTTTTAAATATGCATCGAGTTGTAACGTATGGCATTAAATTAGACGCGACTCATAGCAGGTAGTATCGTTACTGACAGGTTTTTATGACTCTTATAAGTAGGTGTCGTGAAAACAGTGCATAAAACCAAGTCAACACTTGCTTGCGAATCATTTCAGAGGTTTACGAGCGCCCACGTAGCGAGCAAACAAGCCGTAAACATGGCCGACGCGCCGTTTCTGTAGTTTAGATGTTCGTCGAGATGTTATCCTTTAGAAATCTCGAATGCAGACCTTGTTGTATGTGAAGTATGTAAAATATGAGCTTCCTGAACATCCCATTCCACAAGTAGTCCCCATTTGCTGGTATAATAACCTCCACTCTCCACTCTAGACTCTGTGATCGGTTAGTCACAAGGGTGTGAGTGAAGTCAAGGAAGTGTAAGTGAGGAAGTCTGGGGTGCAACTCAATGTTCCAATTCTTCCATTCCAACTCATTTATAGCACATCTTCCTCTTCCCTGTCTATTAACCCGGAGCTCCTGGATTCAAATCCCAGCAGTGCCCTTATCCACTTAAAACTGAGCAATTGAGAGTTAAGGGCCTTGCTCAAGAACCCAGCAGTAGTAGCTTGGTGCTGGGATTTGAACTTGTGACCTCCCGTTTCAGAGACTGAGCTGCCACCTCCCATACGGTTGTCCTTCATTGCTTAGTTGATGTAGGCGAGTGTAAGTGAACATTCCAGCGTTTGATAGGGTTCTGCAGCAGATCATCTTCCTCTCTAACCCTAAAGCAGATCTTCATGGAGCTGGTTTTGTGCAGAGAAGTATTGTCCTGCTGGAACAGGTCTGAGTCTCCTAGTTCAAGCGAAATTTCAAGTGGGAAATGTTAGGTCAGTGGTTAAAGCTCTGGGTTGTGATCAGGAGGTTATAGGTTTAAGCCCATGTATCACAAAACTGCCATTCAGGCCCTTTGAAGAGGCTCTTAACCCTCTGTGCTCTGAACCAAGGTTCCTAACATCATTTAGATATGCGAAGAACAAATCCTTTACCTCCTATTCAATTCTGTGCCTTCATCTTTGTGGTAACAGTTTTGGAGAGCCAAACCACCAGGTGCCTCAAAGTAATTTTGTTCATATAGTGTACATTTAATAGTCCTTATGTAGAAGAATAGCCAGTCCTTTTCTGTTTTTGTTACTCAGACACATTTTACACAGGTTCTTTCGCTCTGAGCTACACCGAGTGTCATTTGCTTTCCTGCTCCCTTCTATTCCAAGCTGCTGAAAGCGAGGTGTACATGACTTATTGATCGCTACTCTGCCCTCGGAGTCATTACGAGTCACTGGTGAGTGATTGTGAAAAAGACTGTCTCTGTTAATTGAACTCTGCGGTCAAGAAGCAGATGCACTGGAGGAAAAGTGAGGAGAAGCCAAGGAGCCGAGATGCATTTTGGCTTTAAAAGGAAATGCCAAGGAGAGACGAGAAATGCCGAGGACAAAAGGACTTTGTCCAAAATAAAAAAACAAACAAACAAACAACACAAACATAAAGAACAATGGCAGAAAAAAAAAATCTATTCACATTTACTTATCGGGTGCTTTCATTAAAAATTGACTGACAGCTGGTGCAGAACCTCGTCCAAACGTCACGGCGTTAAAGGATCCGACGGGACAATTGGGATTCAAAATTGGAAATTTCCAGTCTCAAGATGACAAGGCACTGAACAAGCACCCAAGCTTGCATGCAGTAACCAAAGGTGAGATCAGAAAGATGTTTGTAGAGATCAAGGACATGACATGGAGAAAAATCACCTGGGTTCCCTGGTTCGTCAGTAGACACATCAAAGGCAGAATTTTTGAGTGACTTAAATTATGAAAGCTCATCAGATAAACATGAAAAGGAAAATAGGACACCAATTTTCCTCACAATAACCTTTTACTGGACTGTACGAATATGTTTGAAGTAGCTAGCAAGCTAGCTGGTGTCTTATAAAGTGGGTGTTTCTTCAGTATCATTCACATACCATGTTGAGTTCGCTTTGGCTTTGATTATAGCGCACATTCGTCTTTTGACAAACTTATGCAATGTCAGCATTTATTCATAAACTAATATTTAGCAGAGGTCTTGCATGGTGTCAAACCAAACTGCACTGAATAATTTTCAATTGGCTTGAGGTCAGGGGTCTAAATTATGTGAGATGAAGTTGTTCTGTGGATAGACTTCTGATTGGAAGGTCATGGCAACACAGTGCATTCTGGGGGGAGTGTAATCCAGGGCAGCCATGTTTGTTTGGGAGACTGGTATTGAGTATCGTGTTAGAAGTGTCTCTCGATGTCACCCCCCCACCCCCCCAAACTCTTGTATACTGGCGTAAAACCAATATCACACTCGCAGTCATGTTTTTCATACTGAATATAATTCACGGCTGTGATTAGATACAGCGTCCAGCCTGAGGCTTTGTTCCGACACCGAATCACAGATGTGCTCATATTCGAAATAACAGTGTTTCGAAACAGCTTTATCGCATCGGGAGCGCTCACATTGATTGCGTTAGTGAAAGCAATCAGTTGGTAAGGTTTACGCGGCTTATATTCTTTTAATTAACAAGTTATCTAATTATCCATCTTGTTAGATCGCGTAGAAAGTGTATTCAGGTCAGCTTCGTTTATTTGATTCTGATAATCTGTGTGTGTATTTGGATTATTAAGAATCTGCAGGTAAACATACTGTAGCTAGCGAGGAGAGAGACTGCTCATGGTACGTGCGATAAAGGAAATAAAGAGCAAGGAACCAAACCAGCGAATGAGCTGAAACAATTAAAATGGTACTCGTCACGTGTACATTACAGCACAGTGAAGATCTTTCTTCGCAAATTCCGCCAATGTTTGGAGTCGGAGCACAGGGTCAGCCATGATACAGTACCCCTGGAGCAAATAAGGTCATTGCTCAAAAACCCAAGAGTGGCAGCTTAGCGATCTCAGGGCTTGAACCCCTCACCTTCCAGAGCCTCTACCACCGAGTTACCAATTTCTCCCTGTAAACCATCTCAAGTTGTATGAGGAGACAGTAGAAAACCAGAACTTTGCAGATTTCTGTCAAGCAGGAAACAGGTTTAACAGAAGTTCATGAAAGGGCAGGAATTCAAACACGAGGAAAAACAAGCTGCCACTGCAGGGCCACTGAGCAAAACTCTGAACCGCTTAATCGTATAGACTGTAATAATTGTAAGTCATAGTGGCACTAAAACGCTGTCGTAAGAACCGAGTGGTACTCACATTTCCTCAGTAATCGATTGTACACACCAGTAGTTAAGTGAACAAACACTTTTGTCTAAAAGCAGTGTGTAATCTGCATTACATCATCATTGCTCCTGGAAGGTAAATTTATGTTTCCAGGAAATGATCTTGCCAGAATTCAGCTCTGCTCGCTCTTCACATGGACCTGAGCTGGAGGAGATGCTTCAACTGAGATGTAAGCTTCTGGCAGACAGGAAATCCTAACGGCCGGGAGTAAGATGTGAAGTGCTGGGAATTGCCGTTAACTCTGCGATGAAAAGAACTCATTTAAATGGAGGTGGTCCAAGATGGGGTCCTATTACTTGGAGCTTTTAGACGTTACCATTTCCTGTTTACTACCCTGCCCTGTTGTTTAACAGACGGCCGGAGGAGAGCATCGGTTTTCTGAAGCAATCCGGCATTAAGTGTTGCCTCGGGTGTGCTATGAAATACCGTAGGTTTTTATAGAGACGTGTCAAATATTTAATATCGAGGTAATTTCTAAATTAGCATATATTGGAGTACATGTTATAAATCCTCACTCAGTAAACAAACGTTGTGGTTTCTCCCACTCAGAGCATCACAGTTCTCCAGTAAAATTGACTCTGCATGGACTAATGTTTGTAGACACCTGAGCTTAAGATCGGTATGTGCTTTCCACATGTAGTCCCCATTTGCTGTTATAAAAACCTCCATTCTTCTGGGAAGGTGTTCAATAGATTTTAAAACATGTTTGAGGAGCTCATTTAGCCACAAGCTCCAATTCTTCAAAATTTTGGCCTCAAAGTTCAAGTAAATGGAAAATGTATTGCTACAACATCCAAATACATCCTATACAACTGTATGCCTCAAACTTTGCAATACCAGTTAGAAGACAGAACCTTATCGCTGGTAAAGTCCCAATATTTTGGTCCATATAGTGTATTAATCACATTGTTAAATGGGTGTATTATTGCCTTGTTCTTGTACTGAAGAATTGTTAGCTAATGGTTTTTACATTTTCTTTTACATTACATTTTTATTATCTAATTTTGCAAACTATGGGGTTAAGGGCCTTGCTCAGGGGCCCAAGACTGGCAGCTTGGTGTGGCTGGGAATTCACATTGTAATTGTTCGGGTTGTAATATTGCCTAGTATTTGTACTGAAGACTGGCGAGTGGCTAAAGAAAAAAATGCAACATATGGAAATCTGTTCTCAGGGAACGTTCTGAATGAATTTTCTTGCCATGTTACATGGAAAGTTCGAGAAAACTCAATTTATGACCTTAATGAACCTCATGGAACAAGTATATTTCTGTTGCTTCACATCACTGCATGTTACAAGAAGAAATAATCCTCAAAAGATCGAATATAACAAATAAAAATACTGTTACATTCAGTTGTAGCCTCATGATAAGCAGGCTTTTGCTATGCTAGCATTCTGCAACGGCTTCCTATTTATACAAAGATAAAATAACAACCCAGTTCAAGCCAGACTTTAGATTCTTGCCAATCATCATCATCATAGACAAGAGACTTCTGTGCCACTGAGGCGATTCAGGAGAATAAGGGACACCAGGCACATTCCACTTGCGTGATCCGATTCCAAGTCCTTCAGCTGCTCAAAAGCTAATTAGCGTCAGCACTCGAATTATTTCAAGGCTCTTTTATGGTCTTTTGCTCTTCTTGGGAAATAAGAAAAAACATCGAATAAAACCACAAAGCCTTGAATGTACAGTTAAGGTTTTAACTTCACCAAAGTAATTAAAGATGAACTTTTTGGCATTTTGTGGGGGAAGAAAAAAAAAAAAAAAAAAGCATGGGACATTTTTCCCCCCACAGTAATTAACGTGACTCATTTAAATGACAACAGATTTGGGTGCTGAACTGAGGCAAAGGGAAGTTATCGGAATGCTCCGGAACGCCGAACATTGCTTAATTTAATGAACCACTGAAGCATTCCTTCTATGAATAGTTAATCCTTTCCTCCGACTTGGCCTTGACTTTATTTGCTCCCTCTTTCTTTCTCTCTGTTTCTTTTAGTCTCTTCAATAATTGAGGCGTTCTTAAGCCAAAAAAAACATAGTCCGATTTATTCATTTTGACCCTTCATTTGACTTCTGGACCTTGTTGGGTTGTTATTGTGCTTCCAGGGACGCAAGGGTTATTAGTTAAATAAATAAATAAATAAATACCTGCTCCAAAATTCCTCTCTAAAGGAAGACAAACTGCCTGGAAAAAATAACGTATTACACTAAAGATTGAAAAATGTGTAGAATGTATATTTTAAATATTCTACACCTATATTGTACATATTGTAAAATATAACTATTAATATATATATATATATGATACTTATAGTCAGGTGTCCACAAACATTTGTCCATGTAGCATCCATCAGTATGTATAATATACACACTTAAACGTAATCTTCTTCACTGTAGAACGATGAAATTTAAAATGTTTAAAAAATGGCCTTATAACCCTAAATTCTAAGGCATCTCTAAGATTTTTGCTGATTTTATATAAATATAAAGGTATATTTATTTACAAATTCAAACCTCCTCAGGGAAAAACCTTGAGGTGGACAAAACAGCAAGAAGACAAACTTATGGAGGGAAAAGAAGTGTCTGGAAAAAGGGTTTAATTCTTCATTCCTTGCACTTTTTGTTCACTTTTCTGGCCACAGCCTTCAGAATTTTTTTATTCGACAGTGCAACTGAAACGGCTTTCCGTGAGCAGAACTCCGGAATCAGGAATGTGCGACTAAAAATTTTGTAAAGCACTTAGTGGCGAAAAAAAAAAAAAAGATGCTCTTGAAAATATTGGGTGTTCCTCAAAACCTGTCCGTCAAATAGTTTCCTGCAGATACGAAACAATCCAGACCTTTTAGTGTAGATGGAGGTCCGAGTTGTGGGACTAGTGGCAGTTATTTGAACCTGGGTAGACGAGTCAAATCTCAAAAACTCTTCGTAAATCAATTTCTTTAAATAATTGAAAGAAATTAAATGATCTAAAAGCTGTTTTCTTGATATCTTGATAGGTTTGAGAACATGTCTGCATATTTTGTAAGCTTCCTCCATACAAAAATAAACCTCAGGCAATGGATGGAGGAAAATACAAGCATGAATGCAGTATATTAAATAGTACAGCTCTATTTATACTGACGTGTATTGAAGCGGAAATGCCGCATTTGAATGGATCAATGGTTAAACGCATGAACAAAGAACATCAACAGACTGTGAGCGAAATCCAACCAAGAGTGCTGATTAGCCTGAACATGAATCGGGCGTGCAAACATGGTGTCATATAACGAGGTCCCGTGATGTGCAGTAGCTGATGGGAAATGGTAATTAGGACATATAATCCTGATATATACCATAGTCTGAATACTTGCTTCTGATTGGCTGGAAGATAAACAGTTTGAACAGCATTCTAAATAAATAGTATCAATCAGTTCCATTTCCATATAAAGTGAGACAGGTGATGTAAATGTTTCCGAATGGAAGTCCTGAGAGACCATGCACTGCGATTTTTTTTTTTCTTTCAATGCTATGTTGTGATCACGAGAAAACTAAACAAAGTCTTAGGACTTCCGTACATTACTAAGCGAAGACGACACTTTTTGGCTTTGTGTATAGTGAATATGGTGATTCTGATAAATGGGTCGAGGGATGAAATTTGTGGAAGTGGAAAAATCTCTAATACTAAAGAACTCTCATTCAAATAAATAGAATTGTACGCCATTACTTTATGTCTGGATATGATTTCAAGCAGCAGCTACGCACAAACTACTGTGGTCTATTTACTCAGCTTTGCATTGCAAACATCAACAGCTTTGAAATGTCAATTCTAGGAAGTGACCATGAAATAAAGTGATCATCCATAGCCATGTGTGAAGCCTGACACCTTTCTAAAGCACTGCATGGCATTGAGCTTTTATTTGGCTCCCAGGTTGTGTTCAAATATCTCGTAACGCACACCTGGTCATGAACCATCTCTGACATGTTGTATATACAGTCCATGTGACTTACTTTGACAAAGGGAATGAAATGTAAAACTTTTATGAATGCCATTTTTTACTTATGCAAAATATATCAAATAACAAATCATTACACGGCTAAGATGGAGCTCCTTGTAGATATACCGTACCATTCAATGTGGTCCTTAAAAATAGGCAAATACAACAAAACAAAATGTGACTGTCTGGTCTGGGTTTATAGTAATAGAGTAATTTATATGATCGCAAGATTTGGAAAGTAACGAATCACGTTTACTCGTGTTGCTGTAATTGAGTAGTTTTTTGTGTACCTCTACTTTTAAAAGTAATAAAAAAAAATAAAAATATCCGTAGTTTAACTTTTACTTTAGAACGCTTTGTTTGTATCCAATCTAAAACTTTCTTTCGGCTTCTCCCATTAGGGGGCGCCACAGAGAATCATCCATATTCGTGATCCGCATGTTCGATTTGGCACGTTTTACGCTGGATGCCCTTAAAAAAAAATATATATATATATAGCACTGATTGATGGGCGGAGAACGAACGCGCAAAACTCACAAGAAAGAACGATGGAGACGGACAAGACAGACGTCAGTGATGCCGATCGTCTGAACGTGAAATGCTAAACGTCGAATCGAAAGTTCTTCGATTTCTGAATTACGAATCTGCATTTCTCTCATTATCATAAATTGACTTTTTTCTTGCTGTAAAAGTGCAAACCGCATTAGACTCGAGGGATGTATTGTTTTTTTGTTGCTTTTCCTTGACCTTTTTGAACGACACTAAAATCGCTGTTAAAAAAATATGTAAATTTTGCTCTGAGTAAATTATAAATGAGCTACTTTTTACTTGGGTACATTTTTAGACCAGTAACTTTACTTATTAAATGTAAAGTTTAATTCAAGAAACGATACTTCCCTCTTTCCATCTTTCCAACAATGTTCTTTGGAAATTTTTTGCTTGGACAAGTTTTGAAAAAAAACTAAAAAATCCAAATTGTGTGCCAAAAAAATTAGGTCATAAAAACAGGTAGTGATCCAGCCATGTACAAACAGTGGAAACTGGGACAAAACAAAAGAAGAAACCTGTAAACCAGAACAGCAGCAACAAAACAAGTAGACGAGTACACTGTGATTTGCTCCAGAGCGCGTACTTCAAGCCGAGTAGGTGTTTTGAGTGCTTTTATACAGTAGCGTGGTGGTGAAAAGTCCAGCAGGGCACAATGGGTAATCAGGAGAGTGTGAACGTGACAAGTGCTGCGTCCCGATTATACTATACACTAAAAGTATATTATACACAGATTTCATTCATTATTCCTTTTATAATTTCAGTTGGAACTTGGAAACACAAACATGTCCCAGCATGAAGATGTGCGCAAGCCAGCCACGTGAAGATCTGCTTTCCATGGGTTGGAGTGGAAGATCTCCTGCTATAGAGCTCTAAATATATTAGATGAATATTTTAAGAAATATTCCTTGAAAAAAACCCAAAAAAACGCTGATCTACTCAAAATAGTAGTATCATCCAGGTACTTTTGGGGTATACATTCAAAGCCTAATATGATTTGGGACGCTCCAATTCTAATCTCAGACACAATACAGGGCGGAATGTAGGCGAAGTGGGACGCAGAAAACGAGTGCGAGGTGGGAATTGGTAGTCTGGTGGTATTCGGATACCGCTTCAGACAAATACATGAGGCTTATAATGGAATGTTAAAACTATTGAATAGTTTCGTATCATCCTTACGAAGAATTCTTTGATATTTCAGGTTGATTGCTCAATCAGGGAGTCCTCATAAAAAAAAAAATCAGGACAAAACGCTTATTTTTAGGAGCACAGCATTTTAAAGATCATGATCCATTTCCCTGTATTCAAAACCTAAAACACAAATGAATGCTGGTAGCTGCTGATAATAGTTATCCAAGAGCCAGGATGAGAGTAGCTCACACTAATACAATTGTTTTTTTTTTTGTATTATTCTTCAGTTGAGTGTGTGGAATGTTCGCCCAAGCTAATGAATCTTCAGCTAACAGTGGCCTATTGTGAAGGATAATGTGGGAGAATCAGTCCAGGAAACAGCAACATTTAATCAGACAGACAAAGAAAATGGCCATAAACTGAATACACAGCTTTTTTTTTTTTTTTTTTTTTTTTTATAAAAAATGTAAAAAATCCCTCTCCTCTGTTCCAGACAATATTTTTATTACACAGTGAAGCGAAACGATATTTAATACAGAGGCTTTACGACATTCATAAATTATTTATATTATTGACATTATGGAATTCATTATTTATTTACACTGTTTACATTATTATTGTTAATATATAATTATTTTACTTAAATAAAAGATCATTTTATTTTTGTTTTTATGTAAATTGTCCATGGGATTTTAATGATTAATTGAATATCTGAATAATATATAATGTAAAAAAAATAAAATAAAAATAAAATATATATATATATATATTCAGGTGTGTTTTCTTTTTTTTTAACAATCTATAGATTTTATGTTACTAAAATTAACAAAAATGTTTGACAATGAAACTGAGAAAAATTGAAAGATATTGAACTTTTCTTGATCTACTGTTTGCACATGAAACAATTGTTTTTAATGAGAAATTTAAGTCAAGTTCTTGCACCTAATATCTTCTTAACGGTTTTCCCTGATGAAGTCCTTCAAAGTCCTGGGTTTTTGTCGTCGTCATGCGAAATTGACAAGTTCCTTCCCATTCGATCGCATACATTCTCTGTACATTGGCAGACAAAATGCTTCTCAAAAGTATGGTTGCCACAATCATGAGTTCAATCATTACTAAAGAGAATATTGAGATATTTCAGAAGCAGCCATTTAAACCCAAGCCATGACACAACCTCTACTTGGTTTATCAAATAAGCTTGCGTGCTTTGGATCATGAGCAGATCCTTTCTTTCTCCATACTTTGATTAATCCTCAGCCAGCCAGCCAGCCAGCCAGCCAGCCAGACAGACAGACAGACAGACAGATAGATAGATAGATAGATTGATCCACCCAGTGTTTGTCCAGTAACTTTGTCTTACTATGCATGACAAGTTTTTTTATGTTGTTGTTGTTGCTAAAAACAGATTGTTTACTATGTATTTCTCACCAGACCGCATATAAAAAACCAACTTCAGGCGCCTCCTATCCGCATTTTTAAGTATTAAATTTTTTGATGGCATGATTTATGACTCGACATCCCAATATCATCTCATTTAAACGAATGTTGTTTGGACTGTGTTGTGGATTGAAGGGTGTCTGTTACACGGATGATATTCGAACGTGGCCGTCGAGGCAGTAAAAAGAAATGTAATTTCAGAGCTGGTACCACTTTACACATTTGCCAATGCTCATGAAAGGAGCTGAGTGAGAGTAGGTGCATTAGCGGGGGGAGAAAAAACGCTCTTGGAAGAATTGAGAGAATTATTTAAATGGAATATCTATATTTATGCACCACAGCGCTCTGTATTTTGGTGCACATTCATTAATATAGAACATTCTGTAATTTAAATAAAAAATAGGTGCCGCTTGCGGTGCATGTCGTTCCACATTTCCAAAAAAATGGTCTTGCTAGAAAAATTGTGCTCGTTTCAAATCCTTTTTTTTTTTTTTTTAATTAATAGCAATTTAATAAAATAAAAACATAAAACCACTTCACACTTGAACTCTTCATTAGTGAGCATGCTAATGTAGCTACACTCTACATAAGTTTGTGGACACCTGGCCACTGGATTAGTCTGTTCCTTCTAAACACCCCAGACCACATGTAGTCCTCATTTCCTGTTATAATAACCTTCAATCTTTATTTTGTGGAGATTTGTGCTCATTCAGCCAGTTAGTAAAGTCAGGGATTGATGTAGGTGAGAAGGTGAGTAGGAACTGGGGTGCAGGTTCACATTCATCCCAAAGATGTTCAATAGGGTTGAAGTCAAAGATCTATAGCAGGACATCTTGCACTCCAACCCATGTAAAGCAGGTTTGGGTCTTAAAGTTCAACTGAATGGAAAATGTAGTGCTACAACGTCCAAAGACGTCCTACACAACTGTCCCTCCAACTTTGTAGAACAGTTTGCGGAACCGAATATGGTCTAAACATCCAAGCCATGACACTTTCAAACTTGACCAATGACTTTGTATGCTTTGGATCATGAGCCGATCCTTTCTTTCTCCACACAATTCAATTTGTATTTGTTTTGCACTTTTTAACAATGAACATTGTCTCAAAGCAGCTTTACACAGATGATGTGGTGATAAAGAATGATTAAAATGTTCTCTATAAGTGTAAGTTTTTACTGCATCTTGTGTTTTTTTTCTTATAATTTGTGTAATTTGTGTATTAATTCACACCTGCTCTGTGGCGCATATTGCTGAAAACACCGATTGTTGATTTGGGTTTTTTCTTCACAGCTCTTACAATATTACAATATTCATCAACAGCTTTCTTGTTGTTTTTTTTTCTCGTACTGATCCATGCCTACGATTAAATTATTTATTTACATAGTATAGTTAGAATCGTTAGTAGTATCGGCTTTGCCCATTGCTTGTGCATCAACTCCGAGCGAGGTCTCATTTTTTTCCAGGTTTAAATTCATTTGCTTTCCCCTATAAACAGCTCACTTGTCTTCCTTTTGGTTTATCCTATGCTAATTAAACTAATTATCTAACAAATGCGGTCGTTGCAGGTGAAACCCAGGACTTTTAAAAGTAAACATTCAAAGGCATTAATTGTTTAAACAATCAGTCAAACGTTCCGTTATTTTTAACGAATAAAAGTTGCCAGATTGTGAGTAATAATGAAAATATTTTCGCAGGGAATCTCAAGACACATCAGTTTTTGTTTCTATGAATTAGTTTTTGAGGAGAAAAAAACTAAACGAAAGCATGCCGTGTAAAGACTAGTTTTGTAAGGTGTTCTGTGCCCATCTAAAAATCAAACCCGGAGAAAAGTGTAGCACAAGTGTGTGTCGAAACAACCCCCTTCATCAGTGACAAGCCCTTTGTTTACTCGAGTTTCAGTGATCTTTAGGGACCCAAGTGCAGCTCACCTCCAGTCTCATATCTACGCTCTGCCTGTAAAAAAATGAAGCGTGCTGAGATGGCAAACAAGCTTGTGGACTCACTGGATATTCGTTAGCTTTTGGCTCTGGGACAAGAAGGGGCCTAATCACATCTTTACAAGCAACACAGCTTCATTAAGGTTTATAGAAGGCACGTGAATCTTCCAAAATACTCGTATTCATGGTATGAACTTATCTGGGAGTGTATGATGAAGCTTGTCAAGACTGAGTGTATATTGCTTTAATAGACGCACAGCCTTAAATAGCTGGATGTTGATCCTTTTTATTGGAAAGGGACTTATAAAAGCACCAGCGCTGCAGAGATTTATTTTTTTTATGTCAGACGGAATAAATTCCTCCTCAACACAGATTTCAATACTGGTCTTAACTTACCTGTGTTATCGCCTCTTGTATATTTGCCCATAGGGAAACCCACGCCACGACTGTAAGGGCCGACGCGCTACTTTATACGCTCAAATAAAGCTCATTAGAAGGCCGAGGGACCAAGGCAACACTCCAGCAGGATTCACTCAGCGAACATTGTGGTCTGATGCAATTTCCCCATTCAAACCTAAACAAAGAGCAGAGCGAAGGCTTTGTTCAAGAATGGAAGCAGGAGTACTTAATGTTCATATTTCTGAAAAAAAGAAAAAAACTTTGATGTGCCTGGTTCATAATGGATGTTCACAATGTGACCCACTTGACCATAAGTACATGTTTCTGCACATGGACTCCTCGAGACAGGCGATTGCATTTCTCCATTTGTTCAGTTGCATTAAGCGCTTTATCCTGGACTGGGTTAGGGAGCTTATGCTAGCATGAGGCGGGAATATATTTAGTCCATTATTTCCAAAAATTCAGGATATTTTTCATTTCCTGATATTTCCTGATTCCTGTAAGTATGTATATATGAAATATCGAAAAAATGATATAAATACATATAAAAGCTATTCAAATCAATTAAAAAGCAAATAAAAAAATTGCTTTTTAATTGTACTTATTTGTCAGATATATCAAATAAATAAATTTGATAAATAGAAATTATATATTAAAATAAATCAGTGATAAATAAAGTATAATGTTTGCTTTGGGAATATTTAAGTGTTAAAAATATAAGAGTTTAAAAAAAAAATAAAAAAATAAAAAAATATCTCTATATATATAAAATGTATTTATTTATTTATTTATTTATTTATTTATCCATCATCACCATCAAAGTTGCTATCCATAAACGGAAAGAAATAAGTATCCATGCCATCGAATTGAAATTTTTGTTAATTAAACACACTTACAAAGCAGCAGTTCTCTCCACAGCCACGTCCTTCATGCACGCTCACCCTGGAAGGCTCCATTATTAATAAAAACGGCACTCCGAATCCTATGTAGCAACATCCCCACATGCCTTATATTCAATAATTGAGTCTTGTGGGGTGGTACGCATGGAGGCCATGTTGGTGAATTGCGGCGCTTATATTATTGTTTAATCTCTGACAACTGTACCTGCAGCTTCCACGTCTTTCTGGGAGCTCTTTCCAAATGTTCCTAAGCTCTTGGGCTACTCTTCTGACAAACCTTCTGACCCTCTGGATGGTGGAGCGAAGATAATGGTGTCCAACATTTGGAAGTTGGAATCCATTGGTAAACCAGGAGCATTGTTATGTAGAGTCACCATTGTGTTGCAAAGTCTTGGGAGAGGTTTTTGTCTCTAGGAGAGACGTTTGTCTACTTGTACCCAACCAGCTGATTCTAATTTGCCCAGGTAGGTGGTAGAACTACTCAGTAAAATCAGCTGCTGCCTTGTTAAGACTTAGTGCACCAGAATCTGCTTTAAATATAATATTCTTGCTGCTGTGGATGAGTGTGATCGTGCTGTTGAGTCTGTTCTCTATGACACTTGCCTTATTGCAGCGGTCTTTACGGTTTTTCAGTTCAAAAACCCCTTGGGCGATTAGGCAGGGACCCTCTAAAACAAAACATAGCCATTGATATTAATAGAATCCAATCATATTTTACGCTGGTTATATTATGTTAGGACGGTTTATAGGACTGTGGTAAGACCTGAGATGATGTATGGTTTCGAGACAGTGGCACTGAGTAAAAGACAGGAGGTGGAGCTGGAGGTAGCAGAGCTGAAGATGTTGAGATGTTCATTGGAAGTGACGACGATGGACAGGATTAGAAACGAGTTTATTAGAAGGACAGCGCATGTAGGATGTTTTGGAGACAAGGTGAGGGAGGTGAGATTAAGATGGTTTGGACATGTGCCGAGGAGGGACATGGGGTATATCAGTAGGAGAATGCTGAGGATGGAGACACCAGGAAGGAGGAAAAGAGGAAGAACAAGGAGGAGGTTTATGGATGTGGTGAGGGAAGACATGCAGGTAGTTGGTGTGAAAGAGGCAGATGTAGAGGACAGGGTGGAATGGAGATGGATGATCCGCTATGGCGCTCCCTAATGGGGCAATTAGAATGTTGTTGTTGTACATGCATCGGTGTATATTTTTTAAATATCTTTCAAAAAGATGAATGCATCAAACATATTTTCAATTAAAATCACAATGTATTCAGTTGGTCACAGGGATTTAATGTGTAGGTTCTCACCTTTCTCACTGGGAAGCCACTTAAATAAAAGAACAGTAATGTACGATTAGCATGTCGTCATATTCACGAGGCCACAGCACAGTTGGCAGCAGAACCTCATGAGACTGTAACTACAATATAGCTGTTACCCAGCACTCCGATTATCCGCAACCTAAATGCTATACATCAGTATTTATTAATAGCATCAATCGCAAGTGTTCACGCTGCAATCGTTTTTTTTCCTTTCGAGTGGCCTGATGATTAATGCTATTGGATAATAGCTTCTCGAGATGCTGCGTACTGTACATTTCCTTTCACCTGCCCGTCCAGATTAGTCCACATTAGTATTGTAGTGAGGTAATGACATTATTTGTATTTGGGGAAGGGGACATGGAAGTAAGCAGACGAAGCAGGGAAGAACCTCCATTGTGCGCAATTATGGAAATGAAGCAAAGTAGAGAGGTATGATCAAGATAAAAGGCCTCCGACAGGAAGGAAATGGATCTATCCGAAGCCGAATATTATGACAAATCTCCCGGAGAATAGGATCCTACCGTGCAATACATCAGAGAGCAGGATTAGTAGAGCACTTCAAATGGGAATTCAATTGAAGATACCCAAAACTTTGAGATCTCGTCCCTCTCTCTTTTTTTTCCCCCTCATCCTTTCATTTTTTTTCTTTCATTTAAATAAGTCGCAAATAGTAGATGAGGAGACTCAAAGAAGCGTTTAGATCTCGGATTGTCCTCGTGTGATTGCGAGTGGCCCCTTTGAAAGTAAAGACAAAAGACAAGATTAGTTTCTCGGCATCAATCAGGGCAAGTTCATTCGAATAAAATCGCCTCATTTCTTCTGCCTTGTCTTATAAGCAGCGGTGAGATTAGAAGCAATAATAGCGCCTCGCTGGTCAGTGCCCACGGTAACTGCAATCTGCGAACCCAATTTGAATCCATTATTCATTTTTGAGTAGAATAAATTTTTTTCTTTTAACGTAAATGTTAACAGATTTACAGCAAACTCGCTTATGATATCCTATAGATGTAATTGGACTCTGTCCCCTCTATAAAACTATACAAAATCCCCTTATTCATTTCGATTAGATTTGCATCGGTCTTCAAGGATTGAATTTCAAATGCTTGAAATCGACAGCATCTACAGTATCAACCCCTTTCCCCCCCTTTTTTTTTATCTCCGGCGCATCATAGAGTCGATCGAAAAAAAAAATAAAGAAATAAAAATAGTCAAAATTGGAATCTGTCCAAAACATATACATTCCATACGAACAAATTAGCATTCGCGAGAAAGGAAAACACTCGTGGAAGGACTGAAAGAGTTATTTAAACGGAATTTCTATGCACCGTAGTTCTGTGTTTTGGTGCACATTCGGTAATGAACATCCTGTAATTGAAAACCTTTTAAAAAAGAATATACTTTAAAATAAAAAGTGTGCTGCTTCCAGAGAATGTGCTGCTACGTTAGCAAAAAAATTGCCTTGCTACATAAAATGGTCCAGAAGTTCTTAGGCCATGTCTTATCTTTTTTTTTTTCCTTCTTGTCGAGTTAATTTGCTCCTGATTTCGACTAAAAAGTTGTTTTCTAGTGATCACGAGTTTTCTTCTTTTTTTTTTTTATTATGATAATATACACGATGCGGCCATTAGAACATGCTCTTTTGCCGAATACACAAAAGAAAGAAGTCGCGATCAAAAAATAAATAAACATTATAATTCATGGCCTTTTAGGACTTCCGTAAAATTCTACTTGTTCAATAAACTTTTTTTTCTAAACTCATGTTATTGAGTGAGCTAATATAGCTAAAGTTTTGTGGACGTGCAACCACAGGATTTATACATACTTTAGTCATATTTGGTCTCCATTTGCTCTTATAATATCCTCCACTCTTCTGGGGAGATGTTCCACTCAATTTCAGAGTGTGTTTGTGCAGATTTGTGGAGATTTCAGGTTCAGATTTCACAATGATCCCAAAGATGTTTAATACGTTTGCAGCTCTATAGCAGGAGATCTTCCACTCCAACCCCGTGTTAAGAATATCTTCATGAAGCTGACTTCTAGCCGAAGTCAAGTTCAAATTTCATGCTAACAAACCCAAACACACAACACTGTGCTAACAATTTCAGGAAGCACCACATATGGATGGAAAATTCCACTACTACAGTATTTAGCTTCAACGCATTCGAAAGCTTGCTCACCATCACGGAATACTGAGTATCATCGAAAAACATGAGTCACCCCGATGACTTGATGCTTCTATGTCCTCTCCTGTCATATTCAGTCAATTCATCTTCGGAAAAACAACCTGTTCAGCCCACACAAATAATCTCGTATCATTTGTCGTGTTCGTTTTTATGTGATTCCAGACGTCCCAGTCAGTCGTCTGGCTTCGGATTTAAGTTCCAGTCACTACACGACACATGCTGATGTCTTCATTGACCATCTGCCAGCGGAGAACTTCGGATGCCACGGGCCCTGTCGACACTTGATTGACAGCTCGTCTGCATTGGTGCTCATCTGACAGCATCTTGTCTCATCAATCGACAAGATGCTCGCGTTGAAAAGGCTGCGTTCTGTTGTTCGGGGCGGCATACAAAAGAGGGCTTCTTGTTAGGCGTACTGTGGCAAACCCCCGCTAACGTCAAATAACACTCTGAAATCGGGGGAATATGAGTGGAGGTCGGTCTCGTGCGAAAACCTTATGATTGCGAACGACTCCTTAAATGCGTTCATTGTATTTATTGTATTCTTTTGCGAGTTTTGTTTGAATCCTGCACAATTTATTATGCGTTATTCAATTTAAAAATTGCTCAAACACCTGGTGTTGGATGTTTTTGAGAAACACATGAATGCTCCTTTTGTATTTATGCAGTAAACAAGGTCATTTAATGATATAAAGATTTGCTTTGAACCAAAAAATGTTAATATATAAAAATGTCCAGATGTTCCACTTTATTTGCATTGAAAAATCTTCCTTTAACATGAAGAATAGACATGCAACTTGGGAATGTTCTCCAGTGGTTTTTATGAGGTTCCTTTCTGACAATCCAGTCCATCCCAGAGCAGTTCAATAGGATTTAGGTGCAGTGTCTGAAGAAAGATAACACTCCAGCCGAGCTAAATTGGATGTACGCTTCAAACACAGTCCAGATGTAATTGCATGGTGTTCAAGTCTAGAATGGTTGCCATGTTGGTTCCTCCGGAATCCTCCGGAATTAGTCTCCAACCTTCCCTGCTCCAAAACAAACCCCAGAGCACTAGACTTCCACCTCCATGTTTGAGGGTGAGGCAGTCTGATCACGTCTTCTCTCCTGGTCTTCGTATTTCCACAAGTTCTTCTTTCAGAGACTAAAATGTCCAATTTGTCCACAAAACTTTTCATTCTCTGTCCAATTTTTGGACAGCTTGGAGCTTCCAAGCGTTTAAAAGGCACCCAATGTATATCCTTCATCTGCTTGTACTTGAAGATGATGGTTTAACCACTGGCTTCCATCTTTGTCAAGGTTCTTAGACAGGAACTTGCTCAATCCCTCATTCACAAAACTTAGTTTTTTAGGGTAGTTTTCAGAGGATTTTTGATGTTTATTTACTTATTTTATTTATTTAATAATATATTTTTATTATTATTATAAATATTGATTTATTTTTTGTATTTTTTATTGCCTTCTAAAGGCACTATATAAAATAAAGATTATTATTATTAAGATCAGCATCAAACAAGGATCCCTTTTTATTTCAAATATTTTTATTTAATTAAAATCTGAGGAAAAACAAGACAAAACAATATCAAATAAGTTCGGTTCTCTTTGTCTTCTCTCCTTTTATATCTAGCATTTCTGAAATCTGTTTCGAACCCATTTATGAATTCTTTATCTACTGCACTTGAAGCGAAATCATCTGTTTTTCACACGGAATAGCGTGGGCGGACCTTTGGCGCACGGCGACATGTTTTCTTGCACGTGTCAATTGCTTTTTAATGCTATGTTGGGTTTCTAATGCAAAATTTTTGTCAAGGTTTGATGTATGATTCATGGACTGCCTCTACAAACTCATGCCCAATATTCAGAGTTTTTCTGAACTTAAGAATGCACAAACTAAAATGTTTAGTCACTTTGAAAACTCCCACTGCCACGTTCAGACACTTGAAGAAATTTGTGCTCTAAAATAGACTCATCATGATCATGAGTGAATTCTGCCAGCAAGTGTGCAGTGTTACTGGAACTGACCTCAGAGCCATTACCACTAGGGGGCGACTGATATGGGTTTTTCCTCTTGGCGATATTTAGAAATAAGGGTTTTTTTCGCCGATTTTTTTTTTAAACATTTATCAAAAGCCTCTCCAATCAGTTCGCTTTTAGCAGAATTTGTCCTGTTCCTACCTGTAGCCTAAACCACACCTGGTTAAAGTCTTGCCAACCCAGTTCCAGAAAGTTACTCGTGTTCTTTCTTCAAATGTAGCATCATATTTAACCAATGAAATCTATAAAGCTACATTAAGAACAAAGGATCAGAACTTGCTATTTGGAGCGTCAGTCGGCTTTAGTTTTCTTGGGTGTGTTCCGCATCATTGGCGTAAGTCGGGCTGCGTCAGCAGTTTTTCGGGAGATTCTGCGTATCAAATCGCCGATTGGCTATTCGACATTCTTGCACTTGTCTTTGCAAAGCTACAGTACACGAATCTGTTAGCACTGGTCCCGGCAAACGTTTATATATTCATAGTTCTAGCGCTTCCACTTTCCCTGTTTTGATGCCGAATACAGACTGCTGCCACCTGCTGGTATAATCGAGTTTTGCTATTTTTGTCTGTCAGAGGCACCTGCCTAATAATCGGCCTAATTTGCAGCACAATTGGTTAATAATAATTTTTAAAAAAAGGAAAAGAATCAGCCCGATTAATCGGTCGACATTTACTTTCAACCCTGGATAAAGTTGAAGAAACCCTGAACCCTGCTGAACCACAAACACCACAAAACCATCCCACCAATTTACTGAAGAGTAGAAAACTTTACCTGATCTTCACCTGTGTGTACTGAAAAGTTCAACTGGTCTTTGTCCATTACAAATGACAGACTACAATACTTGACTCACAGGAGTGGAATCTTAGTGTGGAACCTTGGTGTGGTTCTATCAACGTTCATGCATTCTGACATGCTTTTCTGCTCATCACAGTTGTTCAGAGTGGTTATTTGAGTTACTGTACATTTCTTGTCAACTTACTCATCTGACTAATTACAGAAATTCTGTACATTTAATATAACCAGTAAAATGAACCATTACCAAATGGTTTCCATTATGTACCAAGTTTTTGTACCTGATTATATCATCAACCCAAAGAAACCACTGTAGAACCTAAATGAAATCTGGAGGCTTATTGACCTCCTTATGGCCCCTTTCGGCATCCACTATATACCAGCATGTGATCTACAAGTTGTCAAAGGTGTTCTTTAGGTTCCTAAATGGGATCAGTGATAACACACCACTTATAAAAGGCAACAAATTACCAGTAGAAACCATTACAATGCCTATTATGTATTTTGAGAGGCTTTTCTACTCATTACGGATATACAGAGTGGTTATTTGAGTTACTGTACCATTGTCAACTCAAACACAATACAAATACCAGTATGAAACCTCACCCATCAGACATATCACTAGTTTAAGCAAACAAATTACCAGTAGAGACCCTCAGTTTTACACTATTATAGTTTCTATTCAAAACAAATACAATTCCTATTCAAACCAGTACAAATATCTACAAAGATTTCTATTGAAAATCGCCTTTTTTTTTATTAAATTTTTTTTAACATTTCAGTCCGAACTTGTCTTGGTCTTTCTTCATCAGGTTACTGCTAATCATGCTAATCATCAGCTTTAATCAGCGAGAAGTTCCTCAGCATGTTCGGAAAAATGTCAGGTACTTATTTGAGCGGGTAGCTTAATTAGCCGTTAGCATACAATTACTCTCTGTCCTACTCTAACTGTGGTAATTAAAAACCCGTAATCATTCATTCTTTCCGCACGCTCAAAGTGCTCCAGCGTCGGGGAAAGTTTAAACATTGATAAAAGTTTCTTTTTACACTTCCGGGTTTCAAGAAAGGCGAAAAGCGTCAGCGACTTTGCTCGAGGTCCACCGACACCACCTGTCACAAAACAGACTCGAATGTGATGCCACGAAACTCTTGCGTATTCAACTCGAATGTGACTCTCAGCACACTGATCAATTAATAGAATGATATTAATGAGTCAAACGCTGATGGATTTCTATTACAATTATAATGAAGCCAAAACCTTCTTTTCAACTACTAAAAAAACGTGTAAATGACGTCACGTGTGTTGCGGCTAATTCGAGTCTGGAGTTTCTTCATCATTTATTCCTCTCTAAATCTTCTGTTGAACTGATTCTAAACTGCATGTTGTTGAGTAGATAAAACCAAGCTGCAATTAAAACAGAGAGCGCCCTCTACTGGATGGTGGATTGCTACGTGTAAAAACAAGTTTTAATCTGCTCGTAAATAAAAAGGAACAACTGATTTGGCAAAATGTAGTTGAGTAAAAAGGAAGATATTGGACATATAGTAAAGTATAAAGTATAGATATGAGAAAAAGCTACTTAAAACACAGTAAAATATTACATTTACTTCATTACTGTCCACCGCTGGTCTTACGCGATCGGATGCGAAATATGCACATATGGTACGTGAGAAAGCAGCAAAGACGCAAGAAAAAGTTTTTCTCGACTGCATGACCTTCCTTCGTTCCATATGCTTCTTCAAACTGTCATCTGCACACATTCGATCTTCAGTAATTTCATTCCTTTTTATAGATATTTGCACTCGGGTCCAAACACTATTTCCATCAGTAATGTAATTAGATGTATTGAAAGCAGTCGAGCTCATAACACATAGACTCATAACTCATCGGAGTCTATATTTAACCAATATTGCACTCGAGTACTGGATATGATGACGGCTATGGGGATTAGGCGTAGAAACGAATCCGCAGGCTAGGACCAATAACTAATCAGTATTCAGTACAACCACTTGCGCTATTACTTTTATGGTTAAAATTGAGAATACAGATCCTGATGAAGCCGCACTCATTTTACAGACGCACTTTTCCGGAATGATCTTTGTTACATCTGAGCAGTTGAAGGTTAAAGGGCTTTTGCTCAAAGGCCCAGAACGGCTGCTGGGATTTGAACTCATGACCTTTCGATTAGTCCAACATTTTAACCACAGAACACTGAGCTACTAATAAGTGTAGCGCTTTGGCTAGCTGGCTCACTGAAAATTTGAACATTCCCATTAATGGCACTTTTTTGAAGGACCATGCTCAAGGGCCCAGCAGGTTGCTGGGATTTGAACTCACTTTTGCTACTCTGGTTGTTGATCGGTTTCTGTTACTTGTTTTCGATCATGACAACATTGATTTATGTGGTCTGTCAATCACCTGACCCTGTGCCGGCTTTTCAGCTCGAACCCTTTCACGGTTTGAATTTCTCCTTCGCTGCACTTTCCGTGTTCCACCGCGCTCCTGCTTCCCTCACGGTGCGGGTTTTCTGCCGAGACTGGTTTTAACAAGCTGTAGCCTTCAGAATGGGACCTTGGGGGTGTTTAAATTAATTAGATGTACCATCATTTATTCAATGTATATGAACATAAAAAAAAAAAAAAGCATACCGCTATATATATATTTTAGCGCATTAGGTGTGGAATAAAACATGACACGAGGACGGCGTTATAGACAATTTCAATGACAAATGAGAACCTCTTCTAATTCCACTGAGCAGCAAAATTCATAAAAAAATTATCAAGTGTCATTACCCAGTCCACTCAAACTGAAGATTTTTCTTTTCCCTTATACGGAAATGCTTCATGGTGAATACATCCTGACCTTGTAAACACACTATATGGACAAAGAGAAAAAGTAAATATACATTACAGCTCAATTCTTTCTTTGCATTTCCCAGGTTGTTAGGAATCTAGGGTCAAAGCCATGTTACAGCACCCCCTGAGGTTGAAAGGGTTAAGGGCCTTGCTCAGGGGCCCAACAGCTAACTTGGTGATACTTGGGCTTTGAACTACCAACTTTTCATTCAGTAGCCCAAAGCCTTTACCAGTGAGCTACTATTATTAGGATTGGAATTGGGACACCAGACTTTTTCAGCCATATGTGGTTACCACCGAGCACTCTTTGGGAAATTTCCATTCACTTGAACTAAGAGATCCAAGTCTGTTTCAGCATCGAGATATGCTTTGCATGGGTTTAGAGACGTTGATGATCTGCTATTGAGCTCTAAACCTTGACCGCACCCCACGCCTCCTCACCTCACCTACATCAGTACCTGACTTTTCTAATGCTCTTGTGGTTCAATAAGCAAAAATCCACAAGCACCTTCCAAAATGTGAAGAAGAGTGGGGTTTATTACAACAGCAAATGGGAAAACGGTGGAACGGGATGTTCAAAACTGCCCAGACCGACCGATCTTATTCTGAGATGTCGAGAATGGGAAATATTGGCTTCTATAATATAGAAACTATCCATAGGAAGACGTTGTAGCAGAAGGAAGCGAGTCGATTTTCAGGTAGTTAGCTAGCCTGGAAAATTGGACAGCTATTCAAGTATTTATGGAGATGCAGCTGACAACGGTCTCAGGTTTTTCACTTTCAGAATTTTCGGACAATTTTTTACTTTCATTCCTGATCACCCGATCATCATCATCTTTTCTCTGTTTGTGTTCTATATGGTGGATGTTCATTCTGGATAGATTTATTAGAGAAAAATACAAAATATTTTAGGAGTCCCCTGGTGGTCTAGTGGTTAGGATGCGGCGCACTCACCGCTGCGGCCAGGGTTCGATCCCCGGTCAGGGAACAAACCCCAGCCACTCTTAGTACCGGTCCAAAGCCTGGATAAATGGGGAGGGTTGCATTAGGAAGGGCATCCAGCGTAAAAACGTGCCCAATCAAACATGCGGAGGATCTGCTGTGGCGACCCCTAATGTGGGAAGCCAAAAGAAAGTGTACCCCCTGGTGGTCTAGTGGTTAGGATGCGGCGCTCTTACCGCTGCGGCCCGGGTTCGATCCCCGGTCAGGGAACCAACCCCAGCCACTTTTAGTGCCGGTCCCAAGCCCGGATAAATGGGGAGGGTTGCATTAGGAAGAGCATCCAGCGCAAAAACATGTGCCAAATCAAACATGCCGATGATCCGCTGTGACGACCCCTGATGGGAGAAGCCTAAAGAAAGTTTTATATTAATATGATGTGAGGTTCAGTTACCAGCGTAACACTAAAACAGGTAGTAATAATGGCTGCTTTTTACTGAAGTACATGTCAGAGCCCAAAAATCTTCACTTTAACTTTGACCAGAGTCTTTTAAAACATGCAAATCTGCACTTCTACTTGGCTGAAGAATGTGTGTACTTTTGCCACCCTGCTTTCTGACCATGAGAGGTGGTAGCTCAGTGTGTAAGACATCAGACACTGGTTTAGAAGGTCGCAAGTCGTCTGCCAAATGCCGTAAATGTACACCGTGTTCTTGACTCATGCGAAAAATTGCACTGTTGAATACGTAATAGTGATGTAAATGCGATCCAATGTGTCCGATCCCCAAGTTTGTCCATCCAGCCGTCTCTGCTGACCGCGACACTAAATGCTTAGCCTAGCAGAAATCAATACACTTCACAAAGACTCGCAAAGACAAAAAGGTCAAGGTTGTTCTACCAAACTACACAGATCCTCATCCGATGTGGGACATAATGGACAAAACGCCATACACCTTGCAGCATGTACGGTTTAAAGGATCTGCGGTGATAAATACTGTATAATATACGGGGATCATGGTTGCCTCCTGCTAGCAGAACAACCCGTCGACTGCCTTCTTTTGATCTTTATTATATTTGGCAAACTAATTTATTTTGACCCGACTCGCATTGTCGTGAATAAAAAAAAAAAAAAAAACACGACACCGAATATAGCGCTGTAATTTCCTTTCAAATTCTGGTCTTTTCAGATGCTGGGTTTCTGCTGGATATGCTGCATACATTTTTTTTTATTATTATTCTTGTAGACCTGAGTCGAAAGTGCTTCAACTTCTGATTGAAGTCGTTTCGGAAAGGAAAAAGTACTTTCCGTTCTGCAAACATTGACGGTTTTGTGTTTTTTGTGTTGCATATCTTTGCATCTGGGGACATGCCATAAATGAAATGCCATAAATTTCTGCAAGACTAAGCATAAGTTGTTGCGGTGAGGAGAGATGACTGGATGGACACACTTTAACGTCACATTTACATCAGGTTTAACGTATAGTGGTCCCCGGAATTTGCGGGGGTTACGTTTCCAAGACCCCCTCGCGAGTTCTGAAAAAATCTGAATTTTGGACGCACATTCGATCGTTCTTGATTCATTCATCTTGAAGTTGTTGTACCATGTAGTGAAAAGTGCAAAAGCACTAACTCCTGATCCTACTTTGCAGATTCACTGCTCTGGTGTGGGATCATTGCCAGGCGTGCAGCTCTCTCGGCAGATCCATGAATACCCGTCTCATTTAGCTTTTGTAGGACCTGTAGAGAGGAAACTCCCTCGGGAAGATGGGAAATGTAGTCCACTGACAGCAGGCATTAAAACTGATTATTGATGTGTTGTGGATGAGTGTGTACTGAGGAGATTATTCAGGAGAACTTGCAGTGGATGTACAGTATATTGTACAGTATAACTGACACCAAAGAAATAGAACTATGATTATAAATAAATATAGTTCATAATTAAAATAGAATCATATCCAATTGATTTTCAAGGCTCTGGAACATTAAATGGACAAAATTGGTGGGTTTTGGTGGAAGATTTGGGCTCATTCTATTACAAAAGCTTTAGTAGAGATGAGTCAGATCGAGTCAGTGTTCCAATTCATCTCAAAGGTGTTCAAAATCAGACCGTTGAAGATGTTCTAATCCCCATTTGCTGAAGTTTGTTAGTGAATGATGCAGGTGAGGTGAGGAGGCCTGGGGTGCGGTCAGCATTCCAACTCAGCCCAAAGATGCTCAATAGGGTTGGAGTGAAGATCTTCTAATCCCTATTTGCTAAAAGATGCTAATTACTATTATAATTTTTTAGATCCCATTGTTCCTGTCATCAGGCAGCTCTCCAGAACTGATGCCCTGAGTTCTCACTTCTCATCTATCTGGTTCCTCTCAAGGTTTCTTCCTCATGCCATCTCAGAGTTTTTTCCTTCACCACAGTCACCACTCTGTAACATCTCAGTAAAGCTGCTTTGAGACGATGTTCATTGTTAACAGTGCTCTACAATTAAAAATGAATTAAAATTCTTTGAATTCATTGGAAACCACTTACCACTGAAGATAGCTCGACATGGAGAAAAAGAAAGGACTACAATTAGACTTGTCACAATTTTGCACTCCTGTCTACATCAGAGAACATTTGATAACCTCAACAATGATGGAAGCAGAACAGATCCATGAGGTTACTGTCAAGGGTTTCAACTTGGACTGTAATTATTATAAACAGTCTGCTTCAGTGGCTTATAGGACTACAGGTTTAATTAACCGTTCTTGCATACAAGTGTCCATCAAATCAGCTGATATCCTCGATAATGATGGAACAAATGGGTATCTGAAGGTCACCCAGATGAGGAGGGGTTACGTTTTAGAGTCTGGTTCCTTTCAAGATTCCTTCCTCATATCATCCCAGGGGGTTTTTCGTTCTATAAGGATGCTTAATGACTACTATTAAATACACTTTTATACAAAATGAAATTGAATGGAATTGAATAAATGATTGTAATCATAGGGAAGGGTGTAATTAATTTTTTCCCACTGGGTTTCTATAATTTGGTTTATTTATATGGATAAAAAGAGAAAATGACTATATATTAAATTCTGTTGTCGCCTGAGGTTATTTGTTTGTGTGCAGAATATGGGCCACATTATAATTATTCAGGCCTTGCTAGAAAAAAAGAAAAAATGATACCACATGAAGCCACTTTAATTTTTCATTTCTAAACTGTACATAAAATATCATATTTCCACACCTTACATCGCCCATAATAGCTAATGAACACCAGCAGGCTTTGAATAACAAATGAAATGCTTCAGACATAATAAAATGTGTGTGGAAATAATTACAGAAATCAAGTTGCACTTCAGGAAGCCATTATACTATTTTTTTTTTTTAAACATTTCTTATTAGGGTATTAACACGCAACACTCCAGAGGTAAGAATCCAATTATAACGGTTTTGCTTAAAGTCACGTCGACGAAAGCAGGAATTTCGAATGTAACGTATAATCGTCGAGCATGGGTCAGATCCAAGTTTAGATGCCTCCTGAGAACAGGAGAAAAGATGTGATCAGACTGAATCACCCCCCACAGTAAAACATGGTGAATAAAGCTTGATGGTTTGTTTTGGAGCAGGGAAGGTTGGAGACTTATTCCAGAAATTGAAAGGAATCCTGAACCAACATGGCAACCGTTCTATACTTCATGCCACTCCGTCTGCGGCTCATCGGAATCCACTTGACCGTACGACAAGACGATGCGTACATCTGAGCTCTGTAAGTGTTATTTAGAGAGCAAACCGTCGTCTGGATCGTTATCTATCAGTCACCGCACCTACTGTAAATCCTGTTGAACTGCTCTGAGATGAACTGGATCGCAAGAAATCTTCAACTAGTGAAGAACATATTTGGCAAGTTTTCCAAGAGACATGGCGAAGGCTTTCAGCTGAACGTCTGGAGATATGAACTGTCCAGATGCTGAGTGTGGAAAGCTGGTATTCAATCTGCACAAAAATAAATAAATACTAGACTAGGTCTTTCCAAACTTTTGACAAAAACTATATTAAATAAACTAAATTACATTAAAAAAAATTGTATGTTTTGCTACAATACAAATGACATTTAACTGAAAAAAAGAAGAGGAATAAAAAAAAAATTAAATTATAAATAAATAAATAAATAAATTATTAAATAAAATAAAACCAAGCAAGAAGAAAGCTGTAATAAAACTGAATTAATGTTGTTGGTTTTTTTTTGTTATAGATGAAATTAAAGTTGATCTAAAACCTTAATCTCACAGTTATTGTATAACAAGTGCTACTAAATATTTAGCAATTTGAGCTATGCATCTGATTTAAAGAGCCAAAGTAAGGTATAGTCAGTTAAAGAAATTAGTGACGCATCGTGTGAATATTTGAAAACATTAAAAAAGTTTTTACACATTTTATTTAATAGTCCTTTTTAGATTGCTCTACACTGCAGTTTCAATAAATTGGTCCTGGTCACAAACTATGGATACGATCAATATGTCTCAAAGACTGCTAGTGTCTCAGCTAGTGATGCGGCTAGTGTCTTAGCTAGTGTTTTGGTTAGTGTCTCGGCTTGTGACTCGGCTAGTGTCTCATATAGTGTCTCAGCTAGTGACTCGGCTAGTGTCTCAGCTAGTGACTTGGTTAGTGTCTCGGCTTGTGACTCGGCTAGTGTCTCAGCTAGTGTTTCAGCTAGTGTTTCAGCTAGTGACTCGGCTAGTGACTCGGCTAGTGTCTCAGCTAGTGTTTCAGCTAGTGACGCGGCTAGTGTCTCAGCTAGTGACTCGGCTAGTGTCTTAGCTAGTGTTTTGGTTAGCGTCTCGGCTTGTGACTCGGCTAGTGTCTCATATAGTGTCTCAGCTAGTGACTCGGCTAGTGTCTCAGCTAGTGACTTGGTTAGTGTCTCGGCTTGTGACTCGGCTAGTGTCTCAGCTAGTGTTTCAGCTAGTGTTTCAGCTAGTGACTCGGCTAGTGACTCGGCTAGTGTCTCAGCTAGTGTTTCAGCTAGTAATTCGTCTAGTGTCTCAGCTAGTGACTCGTCTAGTGTCTCAGCTAGTGACTCAGCTAGTGACTCGTCTAGTGTCTCGTCTAGTGTCTCAGCTAGTGACTCAGCTAGTGACTCGGCTAGTGTCTCAGCTAGTGTCTCAGCTAGTGACTCGGTTAGTGTCTCGGCCTGTGACTCAGTTAGTGTCTCAGCTAGTGTTTCAGCTAGAGACTCGGCTAGTGTCTCAGCTAGTGCCTCGGCTAGTGTCTCAGCTGGTGACTCGGTTAGTGTCTCAGCTAGTGTTTCAGCTAGTGACTCGGCTAGTGTCTTAGCTAGTGCCTCGGCTAGTGACTCGGCTAGTGACTCGGCTGAACATGTAGAAGTTTATTCCACCACCTGGAGTCTTTTGACTTATACCCTCAGATACCACGGAACCACACTTTTAAATCTAGTGGAGCATCTTGAGGTTATTAAAACGGCAAATGAAGACTAAGTGCGGCCCGTGATGTTAAAAAAAAGAACGTACGACCCTTATGCTCAGGTGTCCGCAAACTTTTGTATGTACTTTATATTATACATTTGTGCCACAGGCGAATGCGGATGCAGGTGCAGCTGTAGCGAGCTTTATTGAAAGGAGCAAATAAGTCCAATATGTAATACAAAATTCCAGGCAAGGGTCAGGTGATGGGAAAAGATAACTAAGGGGGAAAGTAAGAGCAAAACAAGAGAACCAGAGAAAGAAGCGGAAAACGGCTTCATCTGTAATCAACTGGTATAAAAAAATAAAATAATAATAAAAAAATCCGATGAGTTTCGGGGGAATTTGATGTTTGGCGAAAGCCATGTTTGTATGCCACATTCTGGTGTTGAAACCAACATTGACTATTTACTTCCTCTACTTTAAATAGAATCAGAATTCTTCAAATCTAATTGAAGTAAAAAAAAAAAAAACAGAATCTACTACACAGAGATTTCTGAATTGTTACTGGTTTTCAGCCTAAGCAGCAGCAGACGTAACGAAGAATCCCGGGTTTCTACACTCTGCAGGCCGTGAAGATTTATATGACTGTCCAGGCAGTTCCACACACACGCCAAACTCGTATCCAAGATTAAGCTTGAGAACTCGGATTATGAAAAGCCCCTATGATTAGTGTACAATTGTACTGTATCTGGCATATGGAAAAGACCGAAATGTACTGAAGATGTGTTCTGAAGTAAGTCTAAAACGTTTATTTTTTAATGCATAATGACAAAAAAAAATTAAGAGAAATAGAGAAATAGAACAGAAGGTTATGTAACATATCTAAGAACGTTTCAACGGTTGAATGGAAGACCAACAGAGCCACCTGGGTCGCTCTGCTAAAAGGAATAGCCCGAGGACTCGTGTCACGTACAGTTGCTGGAACCTTTTATAGGGCGGCGTGTGAGGTCACGGTCACTTTGTCATCACTTTGCCATTTTAACTCACCAAGGAGACAAGAACACAGGGGAAAAAAGGCCACTAGGTTTAAAATAAAGCGGTTCTCTAGACATACGTACAACCCTGTTTTTTTTTACTTTTTATATTATGGGGTGTGCATCTCTGTAGCTGAGGCTGATGAGATTCATATCTCGAAAGCCAAAGATGATGCTACTGATGCGATTTTGATTAAAATCAACACAATGCAATTCAGTGCAATTAAAAATAAAACTTGATCTGCAATTCTGCAATTCAATATGGTGCAGAAAGTTCACTGTTATTTCTTTGGTTCAGACAAACAGCAAATCATCAATTTACTTAAGTGCCTTCTGACTTATAGAAGTTAAATAAAACAAGACGTTCTTTTTTTTGTTGTCTGCAGGAAGATGCAGCTCTACCTCTGCCATGTTAATCTGAATTCTATGTGACTCAATTATTGGTCACCTAATAAATAAATAATTAAAAGTATACCGCATAATACTAATACTATTTAATATCAAAACTAATACTAATAATTGTATATAAATAAATAAATCAGTTTTTAATGATGCCAAAAAAAAAAAAAAAAACATTTTAAAGAAAAAAATACATTTAAAAAAAACGATGCATCGCGATACAAATGCCGACTTGAATGACGACTTTAAATATATGTTTTTTTTCTGCTGGGGTTGTATTCAAGTACACTGCTGAAAATTATTAGATTAAAAATGCTGAAAAAAAGAGACAGATATTTTTACATTCCAAAATCCCTGTGGGTTGAGGAATAAATAAATAAATAAATAATCCGCGGTGCGCGTTGGGAAGAAAAGAGCAGCCGTTGAGAGAGTGCCGGTGGGAAGGCATGTACCGGGATACGCATGCGCGATAACAACGACCGCCGTGAACCAACATATACCAACAATAACGGACAGTGAGAGTGTGGAAGTTTAAATAGGAGCTGGTGATGATGATAAACGAGCAGCATATGTGCGCGATTGAAGCGGAGCTTCAGAGAAAGCGGCCGAGAAAACACCTGACACGCTGAAGGGGGCCGAAGGGGGCGTGGCAGGTGGATTCCTGACAGATAAACATGTACTGTATGTATTTTTATAGCATGCCTTCATCAAACAAATCGCAGCAACGCTGTTGTGTAAAAAAACCCTTCAAAAACACGTGCATGCACATTCTCATTTATTAACGCACATCATGTACATAAAGAAATTTCAAGCACGTTAATATACTGCCGCCATTTTGATTTTTGTTTATCTCGATCATCGGTTATCTCAATGCTTTTTGGCAACCCCCTAGGACATCGACATAACCGGGTTACACTGTATATATATATATATATATATATATATAGGGACTACATGTGGAATTTAAAAGCACATACTAATTTTAAGTTTTAATATAGTGTATTTTCTAGGTTATGCATTCTCGGTCTCCAGTATTTCTGTATGATTCTAATAGTGAGTATAAGAAGCTAAACATGAGTGCAGTGCTGCTTTCATTGTCAGAAAAACCCCGAAAAAAAACACAGAGAAACACATGCATCGTGTCAAAAATGGAACAAAACCTCCATCACATCCAAACGAAACCAACTTCACACTCAAACCCGAGACACATTCAATTCACCGCAGGGTTTTTACTGTGAGTTAAAGCGCTATTTTACGACCTGCCTATCGTATTGAAGAAATGCCTACGTGAATAGAGATGGCGAGAAGTTTTGGCATCCCTAGAATTAACAGCAAACAATACCTGATACCCTCATCTACTAGTTTAGAGCAATTTTTGGAAGCTTGTGTGATCTTTCAGGTTGTAAAACAGAGTCTATTGTAATAAAAAAGGTGCTCGTAAAAATAGAATAAAGTACGAGGTGCACGACATAAACGTATCTGCGAGGGAACATGCTGCCCACTCGGTCGCTAAATGGGAAAAAAATAGAGGCTAAACACAGTAATGGAAACATAAAAGACAGCCTGTCAGTGGAGACCGTGAGCTTAATAATAGGTACATAGTGGAGAAAATGGTTTCCAAAATGCCTAAAAGCAATAATAACCTGAGCAGTTCGATCTTTATGCACGTTTAAAGTAAATGTTGGGTTTCCCAAGCTAAAAAAAAATGGCCCTCTAGATCATTTGTTGGGCGGACAACAGATTTTTCTGAGTACGTACAGTTTTCTATTAAGCTTACCAGTGTTTAATTAGCAGCTACTTTGCTTTTTTTATTTTTATTTTTATTCAGCACTGCTTTAATCCTCCTGGGCATGGAATTTACCAGAGCTGCACAGGTTGTTGCTGGGATCCTCTTCCACTCCTTTATAACGACATCACTAACATGGCGCTTCTCCACTTTCCGCTTGAGGAGCCCCACAGGTGCTCAATCACAGGGTTCATGTGTGGAGACATATTTGGCCACTTCATCACCTTCACCTTTCTCAGCAAGGCAGTTGTCATCTTGGCGGTGGGTTTGGGAATGATATTATGTTGGAAAACTGACGTTCGGCCCAGTTTCTGAAGTGACCAGCAGTACTCATGCGGCCTCAGACCATGATGCTATCACCACCATGTTCATGACACAATTTTCTTGTTACTCCTCACCAGGAGGTGATATACTCAGGTTTTACCCTGATGTTCTCTTCTCAGCTGCTTAAGATGGTTCCACATAAACAGTCTAAAGATCCATGAGTTTACTATGGAGGGTTCACACCTATGAAGATCGTTTTGGACTGTAATCAATGTAAAATTTGCTGCAATGGCTCAGGGCTACAATCAACAATCAACAGCTTTTGCAGTCTAAGAACACTTGATAACCTTAACAATGAGGACACAACAATGAATGGACATTCAGGGTCACCCAGATGAATATGGCTTCCCATTTAAGTCTGGTTCCTCTCAAGGTTCCTCTCATGAAGTCTTGCTGCTAATTAGGAATGAACAAATATGGAGAGATTTATAAATGTAATTTCTATTCGTATAAATAACATATACATTTGAATAAAATGTATATTCTGCTGCATTCTGTAAAGCTGCTTAGGAACAATAATTTTTTGTCAAAACATGCTACACAAATAAAACTGAACTGAATCCTAAGTGATCAGATCTTATGGAGGAATGAAGCAGCACAAAAATAACTCAAGCTCAAACACAGACAGAGATTTCGACGTCAATATCAGTCCACCAGTCAGTCTCTGTGTAAACACGAATATCTGTCATGAGGGATAGGGAACTGATAACAAGCGTAACCGATATCCTCCCGGTCGTGTAATAGTGTATTCACAATGGGAAGTTGGGTTTCTGTGGTAAGCATGGTGATGCCGGTTATGTCTAAGACTCATCGATATCGCAGTCTACAGATTCAAACCTCCCTACTGTACCGTGATGTATGTTTTTGCTGTTGGTATTTTACTAAACATCCATTTCTCAACCAACTGCTCGATTGATACATAAAGAATAGACCAATAGATCTGTCATTTTACAATATTTGAGTGTTCGAACATAAAATCAGCAGCAACGATATGATTGCATTGATCTAGAAATCTAATAATGAATGGCTTGAAGACGAACTTTACAACTGTATAGTCACACAACTGTGTAGTATGTCTTTGGATGCTGGAGGTGGTACTGTAGCTCAGTACTTAAGGCATTGGAACATTGGAAGGTCATGAGTTCAAATCTCAGCATTATCCAAGCAATCACTGTAAGGCCCTTGAGCAAGGCCCTTAACCCTCAACTGCTAAGTCGCTCTAGATAAGTGCGTCTGCCAGAGGTCATAATTATTAATATAAATAAGGTAGAATGACATTTTTCTATCACTTGAACTAGGAGACCTAATTCAGTTCCAGCATGAGAATGATTTTGTGCTTCTGTCCTGTATAAAATAGCAAGAGCTGTATGATGTTATTACCAAAGCCAAATCAACATGTCTGTTAGATTCCATTCCAACTCAACTACTGAAGATGTGTTACATACAGCTGGTGAGCCTTTTCTCAATATTATTAACTCCTCACTATCTTTAGGTCACGCCCCTAAACCCCTCAAGTTGGCAGTTATTTAGCTCCTCATTAAGAAACCTCATTTGGATACAAATCAAGTATCAAATTACAGACCCATTTCAAATCTCCAATTTACGTCTAAGATTTTAGAAAAGATTGTGTCTGCCCAGTTCTGTTCCTTCTTACAAGAAAACAATATCTTTGAAGAGTTTCAGTCAGATTTTAGGCTCCATCATAGCACAGAAACTGCTCTAGTTAAAATCACTAATGACCTGTTTTTAGCTTCAGACCAAGGCTACATCTCTCTCTCTCAGTTTTGCTAGATCTTAGTGCTGCATTCAACACTATAGATCACAATCTTCTCCTGGATCGCTTATAAAATGCATCGCCATTCAGGGACAGGCATTAAGCTAGTTTAAAGTAGATTTAAATAGAGAAGAACCAAGTTAATGAGTAAATTATGGGGTACCACAAGGTTCAGTTGTAGGACCCCTGCTTTTCACAATATGCATGCTTCTCTTGGGAAATATTATTAGAAGGCATGGGATCAGCATCTACTGTTAATGATACCCAACTATATATCTCATCAAAACCAGACAATACATCTCAATTAACTAAATCTCAATTAACTAAATGCGTCAAAGAATTAAAAGATTGGATGACGCATAACTTTCTATTGTTAAATTCAGACAGATTTTGCTAATCGGTCCAAAAACCAGTACACAGAAGCTCCTGCATTTTAACCTGTATTTAGAAGGATGTAGCTCAGTAGCTCAAATCTCAAATGACTGTAAGACTGTAAAAAGAACATTACTCATAAGCTTACATTTATAAGCTGGTGCGTTTATAAAAAGCGCTGGTGATTATACCAGCAAATGGGGACTGAATGTTGATTGGGAATCTTACAGTCATATATACAGCAGTTTAGGTTCTAGATTCATTTGTGCAGAACGTCTGGATTACAGAATCACAGTCGGAACAATTTACAGCACCATAGGCATCACTAAAGGCATAAATGTTATAAATGTAAATAGTGTCACCAGAGAAAGAACTCAGTACATACAGCTTTATTTTACTGATATTGGCTATATTATAAAAAACATTATCGCCCTGCTGGAACAACATACAATATAGCAGCAGGGCAGATTATACTGTAGTTAACCATAGCAGAACGGATCTAATAGACAGGGTTCGCAAACAAATAACCAATTTCTATCAGAATAATATACAATTAAAATATGAGTAATACATTAGGCAGTAATAGTGCAGGGTTAAATCCGGGCATGGGGTCAGGCCATCGCAGGCTCAATCAAACGCTGTACTCATAGGAAACATGCAACAATCCTTATTATCAATATTATACCTGATTATTATTTTATATATATGTATAGATAGAGCAGTGGTCCCCAAACTTTTTTGTGCCACGGACCTGATTAATGTCAGTTAATATTTTCACGGACCGGCCTTTAAGGTGTGGCGGATAAATACAACAAAATAAAATAATACGACCATAAAAACTGGTATTTTCTAAATATAATAATAAACCCATTGTGAACCCACTGTGTTGTTGTTTGTTCATTTTGCTCGCCTGGGGGTTTGAATTTAGCGGTAATGTATTATGTGTTAGCAGCCGGAGCCCATTTAAGAAGGTAGCGGTTGGAGGTGAGACATGTGGCCGAGGCATCATGACCTGCATCAAGAGTGAGTCATAGACAGATGTGGGGGAGAAAATCTTAAATTTTCCAAAATAAAACATTGTTGAGAATCAGATAATAAATAAAATGGAAATAATTTAAGTTTTCACTTCTAACTGTTCACGCTTTGATGGCACCCTGGTTCATCTGAAAGTTGTTATTTGGTTTGTAAAGTTCTTAACTATCTGTTTTACCATGATATTTTTTTTCTATTTTCATATCTCCTGTAATGGATTGAACTTCAAGAATGTTCAACAAAGACAGAATACTCAGGAAAAAAATGGCATAGCTTCCAAATCATAGCTGGCTTACTAATATAGAGCAATGTAAAGAGGTTTTGAGTGGTTTACACTGTTTTTCTGAGGTAAAAGTGGTCCAAAACCAGTATCTGAATGCTAATAAATATATGCTATAGCTCCAGTCATGTCCCACCTCATGAAGATTGTGAACCTTTAAAGTAGTAGATGCTTCCAAACATCCCAAACTATTTAGAGACGTAACCATTTGGATTTCACTTCATTTAGAGTTTGGACACTGGACCTCTTTGAGTGTTTAAAGGCTCTGGCATGGAGAAGTTGGTGTTGGATTTATGATGATCTTAAATGTTGAGTTATTTTATGAGTTGCTCAGTAGCTCCTGGTTCCATAATCTCAAATGACTGTATAAGACTGTAGAAACGACATTACTCATAAGCTTACATTTATAAGCTGGTGTGCTTATAAAAAGCGCTGGTGATTATACCAGCAAATGGGGACTGAATGTTGATTGGGAATCTTACAGTCATATATATATGATACAGATTCCAGATTCATTTGTGCAGAACATCTGGAGGTTTTGGGTGTTTTAGACTGTTTTTCTGAGGTAAAAGTGGTCCAAAACCAGTATCTGAATGCTAATAAATATATGCTATACTGTCAAAAGTATTTGGACAGCTGATTTTTCTAAACATGTATGCCGCTCAGGCACAGGGTCTAAGTCCCGACACTTCTCCCAAACATTTACCACAATTGTATCGGGCATCTTTGGATGTGGAAGGATGAAATTTTACCTTTATTTGAACTAAGAGATCCAAACCGGTTCTAGCATGACACTGTCTCCGTCCACAAAGCCAGCTCCATGATGATCTGCTTAAAATTAATTCGAGTGGAAGCTCTCCTGCAAATGAATTGGTCTGCATTGAATTGGAATGCTAAATGCTCCCCAGGCCTTCTCACCTCCATCGGTACATGACTTTACCACCACCCTTTGTAGACTTTGTCTTAAAAACAACCAAGATTGTGAGTATATTCAAGCTGAAAAGCTACACATACAGGCTATGGTCAAGATGGTAGTAAGCACCACAAACAACTGAAAAGATATCAACAAGTGCTTCACAGAAAACAGGAAATGATATAGTTTGGATGATTTAAGGTAAAACAGGTGTGCATGGTTTACAACATGTGGCATGCAGTGGTTGTTGGGACGTTTATTTCCTGATATTTAGATATCTTCAGCCAGACGAATGGGTTGCTGAACTGCTATGATTTTGGCAGGGAGGTAAATAAAGGCAAGGTTTGAAATGAACCTGAAGGGAACGTTCCTGCAATGTTTTTGGTCAGAAGTTTTACTTCGAAATGAACAAACTGACCTAAACAAAGATTCCTTCTTTTTGATGAACGAGATATAAAGAAACCAAGTAACTAAATGATCCGATTTTCCCCATCATTTTAAACCAGACTACCCCTGGACACGTGCGGTCTCAGGGTGAGCTACGAAAACGGTTGTAGAACATAATATTAGACGGATTAAAACGTCAAAACTAAAGTCGAATTTTTCGAATTAAATATGGAATAACAGTGGATGGCAGACTTTTTCCTATTTCAGATGAATTTTCTTCGTTTCATCAAGCCGCACAAACAAATTCATCCACGTCTGTAATAAACTCAGACAGTGACGAATGTGGACACAAGAAAAAAAATATATATATATACAAAATACTTCAATAAAACAAGTATGAAATGAATGAATATATTCATATATGAATATATGAAAATGAATATATGTGTCCTTGCAAGTCCTTGAGTGTCCTAAAAACACGTTTTTATTCCAGCATCGTATGTATAAAACGCAAAAGAAGCGGCTTGCATTCATTCCCACGTCAGGCCCAACTAATGGTTGTCTCATCCACCCTTGGGAGATCGCGATTGTCAGGCCATATCAGCTCCTCTCCACAAGGCCACATTGTCACACGCCATGGATTAAACGCATGCTCTGGAATTTAAAGGCTTTTCTTCCCACACACACTCACACTTTCTGGCAGTGAGCTGTGCTAATCTGTACCTGTGGCAAACAATTACCGTGTTTGAGGGTGACTTCTAGGGGTCTGCCCCGGAGGCTTGCATTAGGGTTAGATATTAATTTATTATTTCTTTTGTTTTGGCACCTGAGGATATTTCCTGTGGAAAAAAAAGCGAGACTGTATTATGTGCTCTGGTGGCTCTTCGTGTAATTATAGATACGCGTTCACGAGCGAGTGAACCGATCGTCATTCCCCGAGACAAGAAAGCAGCACGGCTCGATTTTGTTCGCGCCGTAATAAAGACTGACACTAATGCAATTTGTCCGCGGCCGTCTTATCTCGGTCCAATTAATTCGCCATTTCCGTGACACGCGATTTATGGTGTCGCGACCTCAATAATGTTGCGTGATTCCAGCATAAAACCTTTGCGGTGCCTCGGGTCTCGGTACGCGGGGTCAGCACCGGCGGCGCAACGTTTGGCTCGTGACTTTTCAGCCAGTCTTCCTTCCTTCTCCCCAAACCACCTCACCTCATATCCAAAAATCGCCCCCACATGCCTTCTCCCTTGCTGAACTTTTCAAAGGGTACACTCCACAACGGACCTGCTGTAAAGGGCAAAAGTGAGTACGGCAAAAAGAACATCACCCCAAGGATGACGCGCGGTTGCGAAGCTTTCTCGACAAACTGTCCACGCGATGCTCGACACTTGAGCGGAGCAAACTTTCGACTCTAATTAATATAAAGAGGATTTGTGGTGCGCTTCTAAGACTTAGGGACTTTCGAAATCAAAAGGAAAAAAAAAACCTTTTGTGAAATAAATGAGAAGCAACTCGAGTTCTTCGAGCTCTCTGAGGTAATCGAGGTAATTAGGTACGAAATCATCCATGCAAGGCTTGTTGCGTTTTCCGTGCTCCAGGGCCAAGGAGGTTGGGAATTAATCATATTGAAGACTGTGATTAAGTAGGCTGGTGGATTGTGGGTCATAAAAGCCAACACAGTCGTATAATAAGACTCCTTGCCACCCTGGATGACGCTGTTTTTCATTGTAATGCTCGATTTGAACTGAGACGTTAATGACTTCATCTGAAAGCAGCGTCTTGAACACGACCCCAGGACGAGCCGGGTTTGACAAGCGGAGCTGCTTTGGATAATAAATGAAAGATTCAGAGCAAAAAAAATTGTCGTCTTCAGTTTTAGACTGAATCCTGCCTGAACAGGGTTCACAGAGATCTTACAATATCCGAGCTGCATCGGAATGAAAACGAAAAACGTTTCAAACTCACACGGAATTAGCTAGAACCTGGGGATTGATGATGATATACGGTAAGCTGTGGTAGATTCAGTCATGCTGAGCCGCACAGGTGCATGCAGATGGGGGTGAGTGGACTGGGCCGGGTGCCAGACCGAGCCCTCCTCTGGGTGGTCGAGTACCGTTGAGAGGTAAACAGAGGTGTGTATGTGTGTGTGGGAAAAAAAGACAGCTGGAGCACACACAGGAACATGCTGCATTCGTGCATTCAGCACTTTCATCTCACAGTCCCCCTGACAAGCCCACTGCGTGTTTTTCAAAAGGAGGATTGAGAAAAGCATGAATGATGTGAACCAGGGTTGCGCTAATAACTGGCACGATGGATTCTTCTAGTGGGAAAGGGTACAGAAAAAAAGGTGTACTTTGGGAAAAGATCTAAATGATCAAATGGAGTTTTGAAATAACCAAAGCTCTATCTCAGTCTTTATCTGTCTGTTTATCTGTCTGTCTGTCTGTCTGTCTGTGTTTGTCTGATCATCCGGTCCACCATAAAACGAGGTTGTTTTTTCAGTGTGCACTATTTATAACCAGCACATATGTAATGTGTAACAAACCAAAGTCTGTGCCTCCTTTTTTTTTTTGGTCATTATCAGGTATAACCGCACCTCCACTGTAATTATGACAGAGTGCCATCTGCAGCGGCGCACTGCTCGGCGAACAGCATTTACTGAAACGACGCACTGAGAACGAGCTGGTTGGGTACGATGGCGAGACAGACACGGGCGAGATCCGACGCCGTTATCTGGAGAGCTGCACATTAATAAAGCCGTTTGTCATATTGCAAGGTTTGTGAGGCTTCCACATTTAAAGCAGATTCCTCTTTTTTTTTGGGAGGTGAGGGTGGTGGTGTGGAAGAGCTCCATCTGTCTCAGAAGGGTGATGGCGGTGAGCCGGGGGAACAGCTGGAGGCCCACCTGTTCCTCACCACCTCTTTTTCACCCACAGATTAAAGGATCTATTGAGAAATGAGGCGATGCTGCACCCCTGGCTCTTACACTTCTTATTTTATTAGATAGTAAATGTCAGGGATTGGAATGTGCGCATCTACCTACCTACCTGCCAACCTACCTACTTACTTCTGACTTACCTACCTACCTACCTACCGAACCGACCTACTGACCTACCTACCCAATGACCGACCTACCGACCCACCCACCTACCTACTGACCTACCTACCTACCCACCTACCTACTGACCTACCTACCAACCTACCTATCATCCACTCAACATATGCATGCATCTATCTATCTGTCTGTCTGTCTGTCTGTCTGTCTGTCTGTCTGTCTGTCATCCATTCTATCTATCTATCTGTCTGTCTGTCTGTCTGTCTGTCTGTCTGTCTGTCTGTCTGTCTGTGTCTGCCATCCATTCTATCTATCTATCTATCTATCTATCTATCTATCTATCTATCTATCTATCTATCTATCTATCTATCTATCTATTCACCATATGAATGGATCTGACTTAAAAAAAAAAAGATGAGTTACAGTATAATAAACAAATTTTAAAGATGAACAATAAAACTAAAATTTAAAAAATGAATTTACAACATAATTAAATAAAATTATAATAAAAACCAGAAATTATAATATAAATCCAAACGTTATTATAATGACAAATGTCACGTTCATGGACAGGTGACTGATCTTGTTTGTCTCAAGCTACAGTGTGTATATTGTACAGTTCCTATTGTGCTGCGCTCCAGCACTGGGCATGAATGCATTCGATGGTGGATGAAGTACATAATAATATTTAAAAAATAAACGAAACTTAAATATCTAGACAAAGTCAAATAAAAGTGAAAGTTCTTACCGTTTGTCATGATTATGAACAGGACTATGACTAAGAGACCCCCCCACTCCAGTTCACCCATTCTACCTTTTATTTTACATGCAGTATTTCAGGAAGCAGGTCCGCGCTAATGGCTCTTAATAGCACCTAATTAGCGCTTGTCAATGGCAATGCCTGTATTATTGTGTGTTATGCATTACCGCGTTATGTTGTGCGAGGAACGAACACCGATTGCCTTGACATCAGTAATCAAGCACGTCTAATTGTGCACACGCACAAATCCTTTCAATAAGTGAGCCGTCTAGAAAGTGAGAACCGCCTGAACGAGAGCAGTAAAAAAAAATTAGGTTTAAAAGCATGTTAGAGAAAAAAAAACTGTAAATTTTTTTTTTCATTTTAGAAAAAAATCTAAAGCACTTCAGAATTAAGCCCATTAAAATGTGCTGATGTACGCTGACGGTGATAAAAACGCAGGTGGAACCACTTTGACGATTTTCTTCTTGCTATTAGCCACGTTTATGCTAGCATTTTAGCATTATAGGTAAGAAATACACTTTATGGAGACCGTAAGATTGGTGTGTGCTTTTGGATTAGGCATTTAGTCCTGATTTGCTCAGAATTCTTCTAAAAAGATGTTCCACTTGTTTTTAGAGTGTGCTTGTGTAGGTCTGGGGTACATTCGAGTAGTGAAGTGATGGGAAGTTCATGAACGATTCGTTCAATTTGATTCATCTTTAATGTGAGTCAGAAGAACGAGTCGTCTCTGAAAGGGATTCGTTCATAACACAGGAAACAGAAGTTTCCTGTTCAAAGGCTTTTTGCTTTTTGCACAGGAGCATTGACAATTGGCTGCAACAGTCAGCTGTCCAAATACTTTTGCCATTATAAATGAAATTAAACTGCAAAGAAAGAAAGAAAACTGCACTAACGGTGAGGTGCTCACAGGTAAAAGGGGGCTCAGACATTGCAAATATTTCTAACACTTCCCTGATTGGAGCTTCTTCAGGACCTGGTCACCTGCACATCAGTCTTCCATGAACATCTGGTACGGAAAATTTCATCGGGGAATCAGGGAGCTCGAGCCGCACATTGTTTGATGGATGACTCGGAGAGCTTTCGACCCTCTTTGAGAGCAGCAGGATTCAGATGAGGACATCCTCGAAATGATCGTCCCTGTGACGGTGATTTATATTTGTTTCCGAGGAAAACTAATTACAGCGCAGCGGGTGCGTGTTGCGCTCCCAGATGTTTGGCCTTACAGCATCGAGGATTTAACTCGAGACATTTTTAATGCCGGGGGTCGCCTTAATTAAATCATTCTTAACATGTTTCTGACGTTTTTCAATCTTTGTTGATTGGAGCTGATGTCCGATCTGATCCAAGATTAGACTTGTGTTGATTAGCGTTGCATAGTGAACTATTTATAAAACGTTTTTATATTACTTATTCTAAAAAACAATTAATGAGTTGAAACACTTCCTAGCACCAGACAACAGACCTAGCTAGCACAAATGCCAGCTAGTTAGCTTTAACTAGCAAAAACATCAGACATTTAGACTTTGACCTATACTAACCAAAGCAGTAGCCTGTTTGAGTGCCAGTTGGGTCTAATTAGCATAAACATAAGACATTTAGAGCTAGCAATACCAAACAACAGTTAGTTAGACTTTGCTAGCTCAAGCACTAGCTAGTTAGACCTTACTAAACAAACTTCAGATAGTTAGACTTTGCTAGCCCAAGCACTAGCCAGTTAGATTTTGTGAACCCAAGCACCAGACAGTTTGGTATAACTAGGACAAATATCAGTTTTTAAGGACTAGCTACACCAAACACCAGCTAGTTAGATATAGCTAGCACACATATCAAACAAATTAGACCAAGCCAGAGCAAGCACTAGCCAGTTAGAATTTGCTAGCTCAAACACAAGCTAGATTGACTTTGTGAACCAAAGCACCAGCCAGTTAGGTCTAACTAGCACAACGATCAGACATTTGGACCTGGCTATCCCAAACACAAGCTAGTTAGACCTAGCTATCTAAGGCACCTGTTAGTTAGGTCTAACTGGAAAAAGCATGAGCCAGTTAGAATTTGCTAGCTCAATCACAAGCTAGTTTGACTTTGTGAGCTCAAGCACCAGTTGCTTAGGTCTAATTAGCATAAACATCAGGCATAGCTATCCCAAACACCAGCTAATTAGGCCTAGACATTCAAAATATTGAATATTTGCCTAATATTTCAGGACTTTTCATGAATTTCATGAGAAAACCCAGGTTTTAAAACGACAAAGACCAGCCATAAACCAGCCAGTATTTTGTAGCTGATACTATACATAAAAAGATGCTAATCAAACGTAATCAAACCCGGTAATGCTGTGAACCTCAATATAATATAAAATGTGTTTCACAACATTTAGCTAGTCAGATTCTTTCTAGCCCACGCACTAGTAGACCTAACGAGCACTAGCACAGGCTAGTTAGACTCTACTAAACACCCAGTAGACCTAGCTAATACCCATAGATAAAATGAAGCTAATCAAACTTCTCATTTGCTTCATTGCTATGAACCTCCAAATAAAACCCATTTCACTACTGAATAAAATTTGCTCGGCGTAATCCATTACAGGCGCTAAAGCTTGGTAAAGGAGTTCATCCAAGAGGTTAAGGTCATTAATAATAAGATAATAACCATAAAAAAGTGACTCATGAAGTAAAACTTGATTAGACCTTTTATTTCAGGGTTGTATTTTTTCTTGAATGGTTATACGAGTCATTTTCTGAATAAAAAAAATCCTTTTAGTGTTAATACCGTCTCTTAGCTATGTGAACACAGCCATGTGAAAACTTGTGCTAGCTAGGCCTAACTTGCTGGTGTTAGTGCTAGCTATGAATAATTAGCATGTGCTTGGGCAAGCTAGGTCTAAATGGTTGGTGCTTAGACTTGTTAGAGCTAGTAAGCTGGTAATTGGTTTAGCTGGGTCTAATGGGTTGTTGCTTGGGCTAGCTAGGTCACTCTAGCTTTTTGTTAGGGATATTTAACACTAACTAGCTGGCTGCTTAGGTTACCTAGGTCTAACTAGCTGGTAGCTTGGGCTATTAAGATCTAACTAGCTGATTGCTTGGGTTTTTCAATATCTACCTAGCTGGTGCTTGAGGTAGCTTCACATAACTGGTCGGTGCCTCAAATTATAAGGGCTAACTAGCTGGTGATTGGGTTAGCTGAGTCAGATGTGTTGGTGCTTAGACTAGCTATGTTTAATTAGCTGTTGCTTGGGCTAGCTAGATCTAACTGGCTTGTTGTATGGGTTAAATAGGTCTAACTAGGTGATTGTTGTAGGGTATATATATATATCTAAATAGCTGGTTGCATGGGCTATGTAGATCTTATTAGCTGGTTGCTTGGGCTAGTTAAGTCTAACTAGCTGGATGCTTGGGTTAAACCTAAACCTAACTAACTGAATGCTTGGGCTAGCTAGGTATAGGTCTAACTGGTTGGTGCTTAGACTTGTTAGGGCTAACAAGCTGGTGCTAGGGCTAGCTGGGTCTAATGGGTTGGTGTTTAGACTAGTTATGTTTTATTGGCTGATGCTTGGACTAGCAAAGTTTTACTAGCAGGTGCTTAAGATAGCTAGGTCTAACTCGCTCGTTACTCTGTCTCATTTTTCATTCGTCATTTCCCACCAAACTCCAGTAATCCCGTGGACTCGACCCCCTCGATCCTTCACAGTCGTTAAACTTTAAACTGCAGCGTTTTATTGCGTTTCCAGTCATTTGCATCGTTCTTGGTCCAGCTGCAAGACATCTGTCTGGAGACAGAGGCTCTTTTTTTTTATTTAATCATGCTGCCATTAGTTTCCTCTTATTAGTTCGAGTGTTACTTTTTTTTTTGAGGTAATAATGTAACAAAAAAATGCAATAAGATGTGTAGGAGAAAAGTGTGGGAGGACATTTCCATGGAGTGCGTTTGTCACGGCAAACTTTAAAGCCAACGGATTTGTTCTTATTAACGACAAGAAAGTGGAAAATTCTTTTTTATTCAATGTTTTTTCTTTCTTTCTCCAGTATTTGGTTTAACCTCGTTATGTCATGAGGTCCGAAAATGCAACACAACACAATATCCACAGTTGTATGGCCCTGTGCACAAAGCCAGCTTCATGAAGATATGCTTTCCATGGGATGGAGTGAAAGATCTCCTGCTATAGATCTCTGACCTCACCTGAAAGAATGCAAATGCTGACTGCACCCCAGTCCTCCTCACACTCACCATCAATACCTGACTTTATAAATTCCCTTGTGGCTAGATGAATCTCACACAATCTTCACAAGCGCCCTCCAAAATCTAGTGGAACATCTACCCAGAAAAATGGAGCTTATTATACCAGCAAATGGGCACCAAATGTAGAATGAGTTGTTCCAAATTCGATTTTTGGTCCACATACTCTAGGTTCTGTTATACAATTTTGAAAAAAACACCATCACGTTTGGCGATATGAGCTACGTGTCCTATTTGTGCCAAAGAACCAGTCCTGTCTTCTACACCAACAAAAAGAAAAAATCTCTAGCACTCTCTTTTTCATGCATTTTTCTGTGTATACATGTTACTTAAGTAAGCAGACGGTCTGTCTCATTTATTCCTCCTACTTACAGTGACTTGTGAGGCTACGCCAGGGTTGATGGAGAAGCAGGCGAGCGATAGACCAGACGGAGAACCCAAAATAAACCTGCAGTCTCAAGTTCTTCATATCGCATATGATCAGGTTATTCTAAAACGATCATTATCTTAATAGAAATGAAAGTCCGGGAATTCAACATGGCAGCACAAATATGTGCGGACACCTGACCATAAGATTTATATTTGCTTTTTGAACATCCCAATTCACATTTAGTCCTCATTTGCTCTTATAATAACCTCCAGATGTTTCAATCAATTTTTGGAGGGGGCTTGTGGAGATCTGTGCGAGATTCCTTCAGCCACATGGGTGTTAGTAAAGTCAGGTATTGATGTAGGTAAGGTGAGGAGCCCCAAAGGTGTTCAAAAGGACCAAAGATCTATAGAATGCCACTCAAGATCTTCCACTCCAATGTAAGCCATAAATTCACAGAGCTGGATTCCATATAATTAAATTTAAAGTGTACAATGTGGAATTCCGAAGCATAAATATACATCACATAGGCCTATTCCAGCATATAGGAATCCAAGGGCATTAGTAGCGTCTTCCGATAACTTTGATCCTTTATATACCCTGGGTACATGCAACATGAACGCAGCCCGCTGTATGTCACCACCATTAATAACATTTTACATGGTGTCATAACAAATGCAGCCTCCGATGGGCCCAAGCAGGTAAATCGGCATTGCTTTAGCGTGAGCCAGACAAAGCGCCAGGGCCATCAGTTATAAGCTGCTATTACAGTGATGATGGGTGTCACTGAAGTGGCTATAAATCAAACTGATGAGCGGCCGGTGCCAAATTTTGTCGGCTTTGAGCCGTGTTGATTTCTAAACCCCCCCTCCTCGCCCTTTTTTTTTTTTCTTTCAGCCGCTGGGCAGACTTGAAGAATAAATGGATTGCGTTACTGAGAGAGAAGGAGGTTTTATTGCCGTGTTTAACAACCAAACGAACTCGCACTCTCGTAGAACTTCTTCATCATTTGGGCTGTATCGTGCCTTTGGCGAGCTGGGAAGTACACACACCAGAGCGACACTTTAGAGAAGACACGAAGGAACTCCAGGGGCAATGCATTATATATACGACTGAAGTGGAAACAATATGCCTTTACAGGTCATGTGACTATGTATGAGTATCATGGCCAGAGAAGTGGGGAGCACCTCTGTTGGACTTCAGAACACACCACATTTTTTAAAAGATGCCACTTTTGCACCCTCGAGCAAGGCCCTCAACCGTACAATACTCAATTCAATTGTAAATTCATAATGTTTTTATGTGAGATCGAATGTGCAGGTTTTTGTCAATCATTTATTTATTTAATGGTTAAGAAGGTTGGATGTTCAAGCCCCAGCACTGTCAAGCAGCAACTGTTGGGCCCTTGAGCAAGGCTCTTTACCCTGTCATGGCTGACCTTGTGCTCTGACCCTAGCCTCTTTACAAGATATGAGATTTTTTTAAAGTGTAATACCCAGGTCACATGATTATAAATATCTATAATGAGTGAATTCGGAAGCTTGTGAATGAGTGAATTCGGAAGCTTGAGTGAATGAGTGAATAATGAGTGAATAATGAGTGAATTCGGAAGCTTGTGAATTCAAATCTTACCTTTTTTTTTTTACTTGCATTTTTTTTTTTGCCATTCACTCGTTCATCGATAAGTATTTGAGGTTCTGGGGTATAAATCAGAAGGCTGGAGGGTTTGAGTCCCAGGAGTATCAAACAGCAACTGTTGGGCAATTGACCTCATCCCTGGTTAGGACACCATGGAACAAGACACCACAATATTGTCAGGATTATGAACACAGACGATACGGGCAAGCCGAAACCAATAACCAGTCCTGACATCGCTACGTGGAACAAACGTTTTGAGACTCGCTCTGTTTACAAGAAAGTACTATTCAACTATGTTTAGACACTCGTTTTCCAACAGTCCTGTCAAAACACCTCGAACGCCTCATCGCAGCACCGCCGTAGGTCAAACGTATGTCATGTCGAACATCTCTGTGGCAGATTTGCCCAGTTTCACACCGAATTTCACGTTTGCTCTTCTAACTTGATGTCCGTGATGAGATCGCAGTAATGCACGTGGTCAGAATAGCACCAGTTGCACCATTAGGTAAGGATTTGAAACTGTTCATCCTAAAGGTGTTCAATAGGGTTGGAGCTTCCAATCCAACTTCATTTAAAGCATATCTTCATGGAGCTGGCTTTGTGTACAGGAAACATTTTAGGTGCAGTTTGAGCAAAAAGTACATGTGGATGGAAAAAGTCACGTATCCCAACACTTTTAATGCACACAACATCCAAAAACATGCAACTCAACAGACACCTGACTGTAATTAGCGCATTTTTCCGTATCGCCACGCGCACACACAGCAAGTCTTTTTCCAGTAAGAAATGTTCTTCTACATATGCATGCACTCAAAGTGGTATTTCCAGGCCATGGAGAGTGTGTCTAATCCTAGCTGGAGGGGATTATGGGGTAGCAGCTGAAGTTATTTGTCCACCTCCAAATCTGTTTATTTATTCACTGTCGCTTTTTTTTTTTTCCACTTCGCTACTCGGAGGCCCGAATCTAAATCTGGTGCGTTCTGGAGGGAAAACGCTTTAACCTTGAGGTATAAATACTGTTTAGCTGCATGTTTTTTTTCTTCTCGAGGACACAAACGTGCACCGTGCACTACATTGATGAAATCTTTTATTTGTCTATCTGCAAGTAATTATGTTACGGATTTATTTTCGCAACCTTAAATGTTAATGATTGGGTTGAAATATTGAACAAATAAATAGAGATGTTTAATGGAAAGGGGAATAAATTGCGACGTAGCAAGCATAATTACCGTTTCCTGTTCCTGTTATTTTTCCGAAGATTCACAATACAGACGCTTTTTTTATTCCTTATTACCAAATATTGTATACAGTATTTCGATTTGTTTTAGTATATTTTATTGTTTATTTGCTAGTATTTATAGCTCCTACGTCATTAGGAGATTTTCGTAGTCAATAACAAGTATAGTAACAACTTACGAACAAATTCATGGTACGAAACAGTCGTTCTCGGAACGTAACTTCAGTGGAAAGTACGGTGGGCAGCGTCTGTATTTGTTTTGACTATTTCGATTTCATATGTTTTTGGTTTTTTTTGTTGTCTGAAAACCTGTGGTAAAAATTTGTCTGGAAACCTGTGGTAAAAAGTTGTCTGGAAACCTGTGGTAACGTACAACGCCTAGCAAAAGTAGCAGCATGCCTTCCTTAAAACAGATCTGAAGTCTACCGTAGTCTACGGTGGGCAGCGTCTGCAGTTGTTTTGACTATTTCGATTTCATGGGTTTTTTTTGCTGTATTTTTGTTGTCTGGAAACCTGTGGAAAAAAAGTTGTCTGGAAACCTGTGGTAACGTACGACGGCTAGCAAAAGTTAGCAGCATGCCACCCTTAAAACAGATCTAAAGTCTACCAACAGGGTCGCCTGTCAGTGCAAAGACTATTTCTGGCTGGGAAAAGAAAATGACCCAGCATGCTTTGCGTCTTGCCGTAATCCAGGAAAGACTCCGTATGGCATGTCTGAAGCGAAAGGTGAAGAAATCAGATAAGGGCCATTCTTGTCTCAGATTACTATGGGGGAGTCGAGGTGAGCGACGTCAACACCTGTCTTCTACTGCGGCTCTGAATGTATTTATTTTTTTGGAGAAATTTACTGTGAATTTTTGACCTGGTTTACACCACAATATAGGGGAAATAAATTTAGCTAGAGAACCTACATATGGTTTTCAATTCATCCAGGTTATTCCAGGCTGTGTGTGAGTGTGTGTGTTGAAACATTGCATTTAGTGGTGGTAATGCACGTTAGATACAGTCAATACAGTAAAATATGCTTAGAGGAGGAGTTTCATTGTTAAAAGCCCAGACTGGATTAGGCATCAGTTTAGAGGCAATAACTTTTATATAAAAAATATATATAAATAAATACAAATAAAAAAGTATATCTGGCATGAAAAAATTTTCCAGACACTGTCAATCGTTAAATAAATTAATAAAAAATATATAGATAATCAATAGTTTTATGAGTATTAAAAAAAAAGGGTTTATATAGTTATTTATAATTTCATATTTTATTCTATTAATCTAAAAATAAAAATGAATAAAATATGAAATTAGTCATTGTTATTTTTAGATTAATAGTATTGTTTATGAATAATATAATCTAAAATTATTTAAATTGTAATTATATAATTGTGTTTTGTGTGTATATATATATATATATATATATATATATATATATATATATATATATATATATATATATATATATATATATATATATGCACACACACACACACACACACACACACACACACACACACACACGTACACACCTGTATTATACATAACACAGGAAGTATTGAGACATCTGTTGTTTCCAACCATATGTGGTTCTTCCTCAAACTGTTACCACAGAACAAAGTCCAATCGTTAGACTCTCCTTAACACTTCACACCACAGGTTTTCAACAGGGTTCAATCAACTAAATAAGATAACCTGGATGGTCAGTAAACTGGTTTTGATGTATCTTTTGGATTATTGTCTTGCTGGAAGCTCCAAACAGAGAACATTTCAGCCTGAAGAAGTCATAAAAGGTATTGAGATACAGTAGAGGGCACCGTACATAAGGGCTTGAAATATCCTTCTCAATTCTGCCATGATGACATTTTTGGCAACATCCTGCTTAACTCTGCACCAGAACACAGAGGAGGTTTTGCTGTGATGGAAACACCGGCAATGTTTTGGTAGAAAAAAGCCGTTAGGAGACTTTTTAAGCCACTTTCGTGCTCTACAGTTCTCCTCTAATTCAATGTTATTCCTCTCGAGTTGCTAACGGAACGCTTGCCAAACGCTCGCTAAATATTGTACATGTGGCCTCTGGATACAATCGTGTCGACGTTAAATTCTCTCCTCTGTACTTGTGTGTAATAGAAGACTCAGAATCCGAACACGATGGCCGCCTAGAGGTGGGGTTCAGATCGTAGCTGGTCTGGAAGCTCAGAGATTTGATCATTTCCTTTCCCAGTATTTTACATTTAACACGATTTAGATGAATGTTACTCTGATAGGCGAAATGAACCGAAGTATTGGGAGACACTCAGACCTTCTCCCTTGTGGTTCTTCCTCAGACCACAAAGCTGAAGGAACTCAATTGTGCTAGCATAAATTTTCATTTGAACTAGCAGACCAAAACTTGTTCCATCATGACAATGCTTCTGTGTTCCTGTACACAAAGCCAGCTCTTTATAAATATGGTTTTCATGGATTGGAGTGGAAGATCTCCTGCTAGAGAGCACCGACCTCAATCCTACTGAGCACCTTTGGCAAGAACTGGAATGCCGACTGCATCCCAGGCCTCCTCACCTCACCTACATCAGTACCTTACTTTGCTCATACCTTTGTGGCTGAATGAGCAGAAATCTTCACCAAATCTTGTGAAACATCTTCACAGAAGAGTGGAGGTTATTATAACAGCAAATAGGGGCTAAATGTGGAAGTTCATATAGTATAGGAGAGGCCTGCTAATGACCTTGTCTTACAAAATACTACATTAAATGTAATATACAGTATGATTGGTTTTCTTTTTTTTAATGAATCAAGATTAGAAACATAAAACTGCTTGTATATAATAATAATAAAAATACATATTAAAAAAATTATTAAAAACAGTGACACTGCTCTTGAGTGTGAGGCAGAGACTAAACAAACTCAATATGTTCCTTAGGGAACTTAGATGTTAACTATGTTCCGCATGTAAAAAGGATTGCATTCGGTAAACACGAAAAATACGTGTACCGTTACACCCCTAATAAAGATGGAAGTACTGGGTTATTTCTTTAAAATAAACAGGAATAAAACCGTAAAATATGATGCCATTGGAAAATAATCCATTTGAATCATTTTCCGAAAACTTATTCCTAACCTTGTGTCGCTCTTTACTTCCAATAACGGCACAACGAACTCCAAAATGTTGGAAACATTCATTTTTCAGACTTTTTCCCATACACCAAAGAGCATAGTATATCTAAAGGAATATATACCAAACATCATGGCTGCTCTAATACAGTACGATATATAAAAAAGACGCCCGTAAAACAAAACCCTTTCCGACGTTCTCCACGTGCAGGATGTGTGTGTGCACTGAGGTTCAAATATTCACCACCTCACACCCTTTCCACTCCTTACAAAACAAGCATTCATATTTTATGGCAGATCTTCAGTGTGTGGCAAAAAAAAAAAGAAAAAAAAAAAAGTGTCAAAACCAGAGACACGTTTGTAAGAAATGAAAGAAGGTATGACAACATAGCTTACAATTTAACAGCTCTTTGGGGGTACACTTTATAACCTGACAGCCAACAATAAAAAATAATGCAGGAGTGTATTGACGGATAAACGAAGCCCCGATAATTCAGTAGAGCGAGAGAGGGAAAAAAAAGCAGTTCCTAAAGGTTTCAGCTACCTTTCGAGTCTTTACGTCATTCCGGTTTGGTGTGGTTTTCCAAATTCAATATGTACATATAATGGCTGTGGGGTAAAAAGTAATTTCGTGACATGGATAAAAGCATTAGATGGTGTGTAATTATTGGACAGGTCGCCTTTGACTGCTTTTACCCGTGGGACACGATCGCAGCGAGAGTCTATTTCGATCCCGGCAGCCTCGGAGGAAAGCGTCTGGTGGAAGGGAGGGGAATAAAACAAGCTGCACTATTACTGTGTAACAAGATGGAGGAATTTCAATTTCTGGGTATTCAGGGCTCTGTCGAAAAGAAAAAAAAAAAAAATAGGCTAGCTCAAGAAAATATCTTTTAGTATTTTCTATTTTCAGGTGTCTGAGTCGAAGTCCAGTAGGTGCTCAATTATGTTTCGTTTCCTATTTTTTCAATTTGAAATGTTGGGTTTTATTTATAAGAAATTTTGCAGCTCATAATCTCAAATTCTGAGTGTTTCCTATTATAATAAACAATTTCTATTGAATGAGAAGACCAGGCTAGGCTTCTCGTAACCAGGTCCTCCTGATGGATCCTTAGATGTTCTCTCAATCCGACCGAGAGATCTATCCTTCTATTGGGTTCGGTATGGGTCAATGCTTTTATTCCAGACATGAAATCCATGTAAAATTTTGAAACCAAGACGAAGCGTCACTTGTCTATTAGAAGCCAAAAACAAATGGTTGAATCAGCTCTGGTTTCAGCTTGATTGGAATAAAACCCATCCCACACCAACCCTTTACAACCCCTCATCCAGGCCAAGCCCAGGACCTATTGGACAATTTATATCTCACAATCGCTTTTAGAACATCTGGCAATCCATTAGAAGGACATGGAATCTGTGAAAGCAAGTCATCAGTTTCTCATTCAAGTCAAGCAAAAACCTGAACACCAGAAATCAGGTGTTGGTTGAGCTTTAGTGGAATGAAAACCTGTTCCCACAATAACTTGTTGGAGGTAGGATTGGACACTTGTACCATTAGGGCTTCATCCAGTGGTATATAACTGATACAGATGCCACAGATAGTCCATCAAGTACAGTATCTTAACCCTGCAGAGGAACTTTGTTTCCTCAACGTGACTTATTATCAGAAGGTTGTGAGTTCAAATCTCAGCTCCACCAAGCTCTCACTGCTAAGATCCTGAACAAAGGCCATTAACCGTCAATTCCTTTGTTCCATAAATGAGAGTCACTCAAGAGAAGGGCCTCTGCCAAGTGTTAATGAACAGGTCTGAGAACAGGAATGTAGACTGACCATCTGCAAAAACAATGAGCTCCTACTTCACCACCGGAGACGGACACAGCGACTGCCTCTGCCTGTACATTTGTCAATCCCATGCTCCTTTTCCCCCATCACTCATGATCTCATGATCAAGATCTGCCAGAGGCAGGGTCCCTTTCCACACATGTCTCCTCGTGGAACGTCTCACTTGTTATAGCCTGATTTGTGACCACCGTCGATCAGATTCCGAACGACTCGAACGTAACGTCTGATAGCTGAACCGTTTCGGCAATTCGAGGTTATATAACGAGTAATCTTTCATACCAGCTATTCTTCTAGAACACACACAGCCCTGCTGGAGACGAACGGATTGAACAGCTGGGAAATAATCTATTAACAAAGGCAACACAGATGTACAAAATATGCTTACTTTCTCCTAATGAAGCCTTCAAGGATGTCGATTTCTGCTTAATTGATTCGCAAACATGCCGTAATCTTCGCCCAATAGTAAAATTAACCTCCACAAGGTTGCCAGTTGACTTTGGGCAAACATTAGTGTTAAGGGGTGGGAATGTTAATGAAGCTCGGAGTAAGTTGTAAATTGGAATTTGATTTGATTACAAATTCAATTCGAGTCGAAGCAGAACCCTGGCATCTGGCCAAGGAATATAAGGAAAAAAATAACATTGATTCAAGAGTACAGAGGATACTTCCTGTTTAAAGTAAGTGTGTATAAAGAAACATCAACGGCCAATGTAAAGCTAGAAAATTGGTGCGCTCTCTCTCTCTCTCTCTCTCTCTCTCTCTCTCTCTCGCTCACTTTATATATATATATATATATATATATATATATATATATATATATATATATATATATATATATATACAGTACAATATACTGTATAGACTAACGTTTGTAGGCTCTTGACCTGATTGTCTGTGCCTTTTGAACATCCAATTCCACATTTAGTCGCCATTTGCTGTTCTAAAAACCTTTACTCTTCTGAGATGTTGTTCCACTATATTTTAAAGTGGGCATATGGTAATTTGTGCTTAATCAGCTGATGTGTCTGAGGTGTGAAGGCCTGTAAATTCCAATAAATCCCAATTTGTTCTATAGAGTGGAGGTCCGAGCTCTATAGCAGCAGATCTTCCACACCAAACAATGTGTAAACGAGATCTTCAAAGAGCTGGATTTTTCACAGGAGCGTTGTACTGTGGGAACTGGTTTGGGTCTCCTAGCGCATCTATACAATAAAATTTTGTGGTAACATTTGGGAAAGAATCACGAATGGCTGAAAATGTCAGGTGTTAAACCTTTCCATATATTTTATTGTAGTGGAAAAATAAAGATAAAGAAAAAAAGAGGGAATAAAACCAGACGTTCTTTTCCTCTTCTGTGTCCATTTAGGTACAGCTCTACCTCTGCCATGTTAATCTGTATTCTATGTGACTCAGGACATGCCTCAGTCTCTGTGGTTTTACGATACGTCATATTCACGTAGCAGCAGAAGCAGTTTAGCAAGAAGAATTTGATCTATATATCAAATATTGGTTACAAATTATTGTTTCATTTTTAAATAATAAAAATATACATCTACCACTAATTCTATATGAATAAATAGGTTTTAACTGATGCAAATGTAAAAAAAAAAGATGCATCGTGCAACAAATGGCAACGTGTGTCTGATGCAAATGTTTTATGCAATATAATAGAGTGGATATTTCTTACTCTATTATAAAGCAATAATATATTTTACAGATTCGGGACGATCATGATGATGATGATGATGATGATGGAGAAGAAAGATAATTGGGAGAGAAGGAAAAAAAAAACAATTACCACTAAATTCAACCTGCTCCCACTCTTATCCATCACCCAGGTCCCATTCACGTTACGCTCTAGTTAGCATAATGGAACCGTGCCATTTCCTGCGACTCTTCTACTGTATATATCTCAAAATCTTTTTTTTTGATAGAAAGTACTGGATTTCTGCTCAGCTCTCAGCCTGACAAACAAGAACAAACAGACAATGCAAGCCAGCGAAATCGAATGGAATGGAACCGGATCCCGCGACATCTCATTATTCCAGACGAGAAGCAGGACGCCGAAGCCAAATCAAAATCGGTCGGATAGAAAGGTCTCCACTTTTTTTTTTTCTTTTCGCTCCCCAAATGTGCCAAAACAACAAAAAAAAGAGAGGTCTTATCAATAGTCATCAGTGTCCTAGGTGAAAAATAAATAAAAAAAAGTACTCTCTTTTTATTTATATATATTTTTTCCAGATATTTTCGTTCGCATGTCGCGTGTAGGAGGACGAACACTTCCGATATAACTGATGCTCTGATTTCTGTTGTGTGCACAGATTAATTAATTGTAATTCATCCAGAGACGAGTTTGTATTCTAACGAATTTGTTCGTACACTACACACAGTGATGCTATTTCGATCCGAGCAACTTGCTCGGTGCAACAACATTTCGTAATTCGTTGTAAAACCGGCTGCTCTTCTGCTTTTCTGTTTTGGAGTTCAAATCTTGTTCATCCTTGCATCATATGACAGTGATGCAGCCGAAATATGTGCCTCAAGCCTGAACCTTGTCTTAGTCCTGGTTTTTAACACAGTTTGGAGCTCTTCACTGGAAAAAAATACGACATACGGTGTAAACAAATTGAACTGCGAAAGAAATGTATTTTATCCGGGCAAGTTTAGGTAAAGGACAAGTCGAGTCCTCGGGACTGACAGTAGATTATACCTGTCTAAAAGCGGCGCTGGGAAAGCGTCCTTACAGCTGCTAAGCCGAGAACTTTCTGAGTGCTTGGCACCGACAGGAGCAGATTTGGGTCAGGCAGCCACAAGACAGCCATTTTCCTTCCCCCAGAATATCAAGAATAACGTAACCCATGCATGACCCAGTTTTTTCCCCCTCACTCCTGCACACCTGATACACACAATACTCGGTCAGAGGACACACTGTGACCTTATAAGGTTTTCTTTCCTACTCAGTTATAACTAGAACGCTCATATGATATCCTAAGACAGAAGAGGATTCATGAGACTAGACATCTTAGATAAGGAATAATCCAGGACTTTGACGTTTCCAGCCATATGTGGTCCTTCACCAAACTCACCACAAACTTGGAGGCACATGATTGTATCATTTGAATTAGGAACCCAAACCTGTTCCAGCTCCAAGAAGATCTGCTTTATATGGGGTGAACTGAAAGATCTTGAGTGTCCTGCTATAGAGCTCTGACCTCGAATATAATAAGGCAATGAACAGACTCCAATTTTTTAAAAGTTTGGGAAAGAAACTTTTCTTCTTTTCCATCCATCCATCCATCCATCCATCCATCCATCCATTCTCCCTTTCATTTATCCATTCTTCCTTCCTTCCATTTATCAATCCATCAACCCATTCATCCAATATCCCTGCTATCCATCTGTCCAATCCAAATGTCTGTCCTGTCCATCTATCCATCTTTTCTTCCTTCCATTCATCAATCCTTCCTTTCTTCCATCCACCCATCCATCGATCTATCCATCTATCTATACATCTATCCATCCATCCATCTACGTTTTCTCTCTTCCTGTCTGTCTAGCTATATGTCTGCCTGTCTATCTGTCGGTCTGTCCCTCGGTTTTTCTCTCTATCTGTATGTCTGTCTATCTATAATTTTCTCTCTGTCTGGCTTTCTATCTACTCATTTGTCTATCTCTGTCTATCTCTATCTCTCTATTCATCCATTCCTCCTTAGTGTTCAGAGTAACAAGTAAAAAAAGAGAGAACTATTGACTGATGAACAGTCATTGAATTCTATCTGTGCTCCAGATTCTTAAAATTTCTCTACATAGCTGTAACTTAGCAAGAAAAAAAAACCTCCCAGTGTGTCCACTGTTGTGTGGACGGGAGGCGTATACACCATACTCCAACGTTCTGAATGCATCGTTGCCGTCGGGCTCCGACTTCGATCCCCTTTCTAGTCCCATGGACTGAACAAAAAAACAGAAAAAAAATGTATGCAGTTGAAGAGCTTCATATCCAACCCAGCAGAACAGAACCAGACTATGAACCATCGGTGAACCTCACAGATCACGAGAAAACGCTGCTTAATCATAGGTTCCTACACTGATACCGAATCGGATGTAGAAAGAACATTATAATGAATCGGATGTAGGAAAGTAGGAAAGTACATCATTCTGGGTCACAGGAAAGAAAAAAGTGGCAACGGTTTTATTTCTTTGTGTTTATAATCATTAATTTACAAAACCTGCAGGTATAAATATTTCCCAATATTTATGCCTTTAGCCTCCATCCTGAATCTGTTGTGTATTTATTTTATTTTTTTTACTGACCCCTCACATTTCAGCAACCATTTTAGTATCTTCTCAAGGGACAATCTACAAAAAATTTTACTTTAATATATTTATTTTGGAGTCAATATGCAGCTTGTATAGCAGTACAGATTTACTGTCCTCATACAGCCATTATTGTCAAACTAACTGGCATCAAATGTGTGTATCTCGCTTTGAGTCTCTCGTACTGACCACTGGATGGTCAACATGGCACCTCATGGCAAAGACTCTCTGATCATTTGAGCTCTCCACAAAGACGGCCGAGGCTTAGTATCTGTTTGTTCATGAAATGATGAAATTGGATGAAAGCTCCAGTAAAATTGAATCAAAAATTCCTAAACACTTTTTTTTTCATTGCTTTGCTACTTAAGCTTTTGCTACTACATTTTGATACCTATTAGGAAAAAAGCACTAACACAACACAGGCTCTAGCACTCGCCATGTAAATCATTTGTGCTTCTACATAGTGAAGCTACTGAACAGTGCGATGCTGGGACATATTTTTGTTTTAAGAACATATGAATGTGAAAAATATGATGAAGCTTTCAGACGAGGCGACAGAACAAAAAGTCGATCCTGAATCTCACCAGGATGCTCCCAGTGTGGTATAAAAATGTTTTACAGAAGAAGGGAAAAAAAACAGCCAGAAAGCTTTAATTAACATGAAGTCAGCAGGTGGGAAATGATTTAAGTGGCACAAAAGATAAATTTGACATTTTTTTTAATAACTACCTGATGTAGTTAGAAGGACGCCTGATTTCTCCAGCCATATGTGGTTCTTCACGAAACTGTTACCTCAAAAGTTTGAGACACACAATTGGATTTGTAAAAAACTGATTTTGATGAGCTAGCATGAAGTTTTCACATAAACTAGCAGAACTGAACCTGTTCCAGCATGAAATAGACAAACCAAGCTTCATGAAGATATGCTTTACATGGTTTGGGGTAGAAGATCTCCTGATATAGAGCTCTAAATTTAAATTATTATAACAATCTGATTCGATCTCCACTAGGTTAGCTTGCTAATCTAAGAATTAAAAATGGCTAATTTATTTTACGAAAACAAACTTGAAATCTACAGCTATTAATGAAAATGCTTGATGGCCAGGTCATGTTTTTACTGGATGCCTTTAGCTAGCCAACATTGGTTGTAAAACTCTTGAAAAATCTTGAATGCGCCTACAGAGAACAAACGTATTCGGACGTCTGACTTTTCCAGCTATATGTTTTTCTTCGCCAAACTGTTATCACAAAACTTTGAGGCACACTATTGTGTATGTAT